>MBFL02000338.1:0-36763 GCA_001696595.2 Aspergillus hancockii | reverse complement strand
GTGTGAAATCGCATACCTGACCCCATACAGACGGTACCATAAAGTCGCGAGTGTTGTTGCAGTAATTAATCAGCCTATTCCAGTGAAGATGATTGTATTAGTATCCGTCGGTCGCACACACGAGGGGTAGATGGTGTTGAGTTGGGAGGTCGACATACGACATGGCAGCTTCGGACACTTTCACTCGGGGACGGTCCAGGTCCTCCTTCAGACGAGCATTGAGCTCTGTCAATCGTCGATACTTGAGGTCGGCCACACTTTGCTTCTTGTTCTTCACATCCCCTCCGGATCGGAGCTCGTAAGTAGGCATCGTGGTAAATAGTTTGACGTTATTTCCTTTTTTATTTTTGACCGTTGTCCCTTTTGTAAAAATGCCCGGAAAGAGTTGAGGTGCGAATTAACTATATGCGCGCACACACGGGAAGGTAAAGGGGGGGTGGTTGTGTGGGATGGTTCGGTAGGGGAGAAAGGATGTCAAGTAAGGTTCGCGCGTTGAGCCGAAAAAGAGAGAGTGAAGGTGAGAGGGTGAGCGAGTGAGAGAGTAAGGGGAAGGGCGGACCGCGACGAAAAGGGAGAGCAGTCCCAAGAGAGGTGGAGGGAATTAATTAAGAGTGAGTGACTTTCTGAATATCTAACTGGGGGTTCAACACGTAGAGAGTGACCGATTTGTTGAACCTAAAAAGTTGTCAAGCAAAAAAAGAAAAAGAAAGAAAGAAAGAAAGCAAAATGAAGCCGAAAAAGAAATAAAGAGATCCCCGAGCAAGGATTAGAGACTGAGAAAGAGCGAGAAGTTCGAGGCTAGAAAGAGGAGAAGAAAGGAATTGAAGAAATGGTGGTCTGTGAGGCGGGCTTTGAGTTTGGGGGAGGGAAATTTCTCGGATGTTGCGATGTGGGTTTTAATTAATCTCTTGGTCTTGGTCCCTCTCTTGTTTTCTCTTCTCGGTCTCTCTGTTCGGAATGAGTGAGAGAGAGGCTGTGTGTGAGCGTCCAGTCTTTCTGCCTCCCCCTGAAACTGATGATTTCTATCACTAAAAGAGTACTAGTAAAACTAAAAAGTACCTGAAGGCGGATGATCGATGCCGAAATAACTTCTGGGACGGATCACCCGGTATTCCTCGAGGAATCTGAATTCACGAACTCCTTTTTTTTCGAATAGTTCGTCTCACGGGTGTTATATATCAGTGGTTTGTCTGATCTTCTAAATAAGATGTCTCTCATTAGATTCTGAGCTACCCTTGATCGTTGTTTCTTGTCTCCCGTCCGCATTGACATTTTTGAGTTGCCTCACGTGTTACCATCGACCCATATAATTACCGTACCGTACCATACTAGGACCGTGACCGACCACCCACGACCATGGAAGCACGTGACTACCGCCGATTGCTGGAGACAAGTGTTACAATTTCCCAGGCAATGGAATGATAAGTATAGTAGTTCATCCTCTCGAGATCGAGATCGGACAGATCATCTAGGGTAGGGAATGTGACTTATACCTAGGTAGGCTCGGATGACTCTACAATGGGTATCAATGCTGGAAGGATGTATGTACATACACAAAGTACCTGAGCAAGAGCTCCCCAGCTGTGAAAGATGGATACCCTCCCGCCCGGTGACAATACTTTCTTCCCCATTCGACCGATCGTTTCTTGCTCCATCGGGGCGACCTTTCTGGGTAGTATGTACCTATGTCCAGCCTTTAGAGCACAACCACAGGGACAGTTGCTATGATTTTAAAAGAGAGATATCGGACAATGGCTAGCAAATTAGTTGATACTTGTGATTTTCTTCCCAACTGGCATAGCTCTTGGAACTGGGGCCGACGTGAATGCAATATCACGTGATCTCAGTCGCTTAACCGAAGTGGGAAGCCCTTCGGCCTGTTTTTTGAAATCTCGCACAACGCCGCCCATAGCCCAAAGATCCCTCCCCATCCGACGTTGAAGGGCCGTCGCGTGGCAGTGTATATCGCAAATAGGGACTTTATCGTCTTCGACCTTTGCGGCCCGCCCTTGTCGTGCGAAAAATTTTTTTTTTTTCGCCGCTCGATATAAAGACGTGTGACGTTTTCTCCCAGAATTCGATAACAATCGCTACCCCGACACCATTCGTCGCCCATCATGCCGCCTCCACCTCATATCAAGCCGGAAAATGTCCTGAAGGTGAGTTGGTCCTTCTGACGCGGTGGAAATCGATGCAGCCATTATGACGGTCGCAGATAACAGAGATGATGGATGAAAACTAACCGTGGTTTTTTTTTCCGCTCGTCTCAGAGGGCTCAGGAACTTATCGCCGTGGGCCAGGCTCCCGCCGCCCTGAATGTCCTTCACGAACATGTTACCTCGAAGAGGACGCGCAGTAGCCCTATCTCCTCCTTGGAACCGGTTATGCTACTTTTCGTCGAGCTGTGTGTCGATCTTCGCAAAGGAAAGGCCGCCAAGGATGGTCTCTATCAGTATAAGAACATCGCCCAGAACACCAACGTGGCAACTATCGAGGTACGCAGATGATCGAGGTGGAGCAGGTATCATCGGTTAGGGTAGAAGCTTACAGGTTGTGTTTTTTTTTTTTTTGCAGGTCGTCCTCAAGAAATTCATCGAACTCGCCGAAAAGAAGGTGACCGAGGCCCAAGCGAAGGCCGATGAGATCCAGTCCTCGTTGGAATCCGCCACTCCCTCCGCCAATGTGGATGATTTGGAAGCCATCGAAACCCCCGAGACGATCCTTCTCGCTACTGTTTCTGGTGAACAGTCTCGCGATCGTACTGACCGTGCCGTCGTGACCCCATGGCTCAAGTTTCTCTGGGAGACTTACCGTACCGTTCTGGAGATCCTGAAGAACAACGCTCGTCTCGAGGTTATGTACCAGACTACCGCCTTACAGGCCTTCCAATTCTGCCTGAAGTACACACGCAAGACCGAATTCCGCCGTCTCTGTGAGCTCCTCCGGAACCATGTCCAAAATGCTGCCAAGTATTCCGCTCAGATGCACGCCATCAACCTGAGCGACCCCGACACTCTCCAGCGCCACCTGGATACCCGTTTCCAGCAGCTGAATGTGGCCGTCGAGCTGGAACTTTGGCAGGAGGCCTTCCGCAGCATTGAGGATATCCACACTCTTCTGAGCCTCAGCAAGCGTCCGGCCAAAAACGTCATGATGGCCAACTACTACGAGAAGCTGGCTCGTATCTTCTTGGTCAGCGAGAACTACCTTTTCCACGCCGCCGCTTGGAGCCGTTACTACAACCTCCTCCGCCAGTCCGCCGCCACCCTTGCTACTGGCCAGGGCACCAAGAAGGAGAACCCTTCGGTGAGCGAGGCCGATATGACCAAGGCCGCCTCTTTCGTCCTCCTGTCTGCTCTTGCTATTCCTGTGATCAGCACTTCTCGTTCCCGTGGCGCCTTGGTGGACGTGGATGAGTTCCGCAAGAACAAGAACACTCGTCTCACTAACCTTTTGGGCATGGTTCAAGCCCCTACTCGTGCCGTTCTGTTCAAGGATGCTCTCAACAAGGGTCTCCTGAAGCGTGCCCGCCCGGAAATCCGTGATCTCTACAACATCCTGGAGGTCGACTTCCACCCCCTGTCTATTTGCAAGAAGATCACCCCCATCCTCAAGCAGATTGGCGCCGACCCCGAGATGGAGAAGTACGTCTACCCTCTGCAGCAAGTTATCCTTACCCGTCTCTTCCAGCAGCTGTCTCAGGTTTACGAGTCGGTTGAGCTGAAGTTCGTCTATGAACTCGCTCAGTTTCCCGACCCCTTCCAGGTCACCCCCGCCATGATTGAGAAGTTCATCATGAACGGCTGCAAGAAGGGTGATCTTGCTATTCGCGTTAATCACATTTCTGGTGTTCTTACCTTCGACACCGACGTGTTCTCCTCTGCCAAGGCCTTGCACGCTGGTAGCGCTGCCGGATCCGCCGAGAGCGAGGTGGGCTCCGTGCAACGCCTGCAGAATACCCCTGCTGAAATCGCCCGGTTGCAGCTCGCCCGTCTGGCCAAGACACTCCATGTTTCGTGCATGTACGTCGATCCTTCGTACAACGAGGCTCGTCTGCAGGCCAAGCAGGCCGCTCAGGCTCGCGCCGCGGCTGGCGCCGCCAAGGAGCATGAGGATACCTTGGCTCGTCGCGTCCTTATTGACAAGAAGAAGGAGGCCGCCACCGATGCTCTGCAGCGTAAGCAGAGAGAGGAGGAGACTCGCAAGCGTATCCGCACCCAGCAGCTCCAGGAGGCTGAGAAGCAGCGTCTGCTTGATGAGCAGCGCGAACGCGAGAAGAAGCGTATTCAGGATGAGCAGAACCGTATTCGCGAGCAGGAACTGAAGAAGCAGATTGAGGAGTTGAAGAGCGGCGTGAAGGGTATCGATCTCAGTGAGCTTGATCTGAAGGATCTGGATGCCAACCGCCTCCGTGCGATGAAGCTTGCCCAGCTTGAGAAGGAGAAGAACGAACTCAACGATCGCATTCGCACCACTGGCAAGCGTATTGACCATTTGGAGCGTGCTTTCCGTCGCGAAGAATTGAAGCACATTCCTGCCGACTATGAGGCTCAGAAGGCCCGTGACCTTGAGCTCTATGAGGCTCAGAAGGCCGAGACCCTCGAGGAGGCGGAGAACAAGCACAAGGAGGCTGTTGCTCTCAAGCACCGTCTCAGTCGTTTGGTACCTCAGTTCAACAGCTTCCGCAAGGAAGTGTCCGAGAAGCGTCACGAGGAGTTCGAGAGACGCCGCAAGGCTGCCGAGAGAGATTTCGAGGCCAAGAAGAAGCAGCGTATTAAGGAAGTACAGGAGCGTAGGCGCCGTGAGAAGGCTGAGCACGAGGAAGCTGAGCGTCGCAGGCTGGAGGAGGAGGAGCGTGTCCAGCGCGAGGAGGAAGAGAGAGCTGTTAAGGAAGAAGAGCGCAGGCGTATTCTGGCCGAGGAGAAAGCCAAGCGTGAAGAGGAGAGAAAGTCAGTCTACAATTTTGGCTCCTGTGGTCTTCATCATTATCAAGGACGTGCTGCTAACCTTGCTTACAGGAAACTCGATGAGATTGCCCTTAGACAGAAGCAACGTGAAGACGAGGCCGAAGCTCGTCGTGCTGGCCGTGGAGGCCCACCAACACGCGCAGAGCCACCAAGCCGTGACTTGCCTGAACGCACCGCTCCTCGTCTTAACCTGGCTCCTCGCACTAGTGGTGGACCTAGCTGGAGAGAGCGTCAGGCCGCCAAGGAGGGTACTGGTGGCGCCCCTGCTGCTCCTGAGCCTGCTGCCAAGGAAGAAGAGCCTGCCCAGCCTGTCCGTCGGGGCGGCTACGTGCCTCCTCATCTCCGCGGCGCTGCAGGTAGCCCTGCTACTCCTCCCGCTTCGAACGGCGCTGCACCAAGCCGCTACGTTCCCCCTAGTTCCCGCGAGTCCGGTTCCTCCACACCCCCCTCCCGTACGCAAACCCCTGCCTCGACATCTGAGGAGCCTAAGACCGCTGGAAAGTGGGTGCCTCGGTGGAAGCAGCAGCAAGGCCAGTAAATAATTCACGTTTGAAAAGTTTTCTTGGAATGTTGAAAAGGAAGTGCTGTACTTCTTTTTTATCTTTCTCTCCCTTAAACCTCTCATGTTTGCATCTACGGTATCCTTATATTGTTTCTCTGATGATCGCTGCTGAGATTCCAGGGTCTTATTTCGGTCCTAATAGTCTCTCATGCTCACCAAATGCATTATGTTGTTCCATTAAATGAAGGTTTCCTAACTTTTTCTTTTCTCTCTTCATCATATCCGACAAGCTATTTGGATGGATCATGCAGAAGCTATGAGTTCTTCTTTCTTTCACCGTACATGATTCTCCAAAAATTTCCCCGTTTGTTGAACGTGTCATGGTAATTGGTGGCGTTCTTCCTTCGTATGATGTCTAAAACTATACTGATTTGACCTTCCTCCCTATTCTATCCTTCTTTTTAGAGATTCTTTCTACACCTTCTGCCTGGCTCACTGCTCACTATATCGTATTCTACGTAGATGACTTACATAGTCTATTTGCCCCTGAACGCGAGTCAGGCTAAGTCTTAAAACAGATTAACTCAATCCTTCACCCCTGTCAACCTTAATAGCCCACGACTTTAAATAAGATTCTCATTGGACAGTATGTCAATCTAAGTTATTCATGGCATTCTTTTGTTTATCTGGTCCCCTTGAAAACTCCTTACAGTACAACACAGAGAACTTGACTCGAATATGAAAGTAGATGGCGTAACCGTAAACAATGAATTTATTTCGACCTGCGAAGAGAAAGAAACAAAGAAAGTGAACAAAGAGAAAAATCGGATAGTATTATGAGGGCGGATCTATTGAGGATGGTAAGGAGTACGTAACGTACTTGAAATATATGGAAATAAGGTGTATGTATGCGTGTATGTTTGGCTGGCTGGCTGTCTCATGGCGCGAACAAAGAAAATAAAGGGTGTGCACGACGTGAATGAAGATCTATATACTAGAAAGGAAAAAGAAGAGGAAGAAAAAGAAATGGGGGGTATGTCGCAACCTCTTTTACCTCGCAGATTCATACGCAGAGGCGGTGGTTATCGTGAGGGGTGGGTCCCCATCTAGAAAGAAAAGACGATACAGGGCTTTCACATACAAACAAGCAAGTCGTAAGATGAATTCAAGCGGCAGCGGCGGTGGCTTCTGCGCCAGCAGCTCCGAAGAGCTTTTCCCTCCACTCTCCGCATACAGCTTCGAACCCGCTGACGACATCTCCGCACTCGCGCCCGGCTTCCCGGTCTCGGAGACGGCGATCCCAATCCCCTTTCTCGATCCACCGAGTGCCCTCCTCGCGACCTTCTTCTTCGCGTCGGAGTTCGGCCACTAGTTCGCGGGCGGATCGGAGCCTTCGGGAGGCGGTGGATGTCAGCTGACGCGACTCGTAGAGTGTATCGCTTAGGCTTTGTAAAGAGAGCGTGATTTCGGATGTTTGCGAGACGAGAGATTGGAGGGAGAAGAGTGGGTCAAGAGCGGACGAATGCGAGGGTGTTGCGGGTCTTGATGAGTGATGTGACTGAGCCGGGAAAGGATAAGGAAGGTTGGGCAGGAGCTCTTCGTCGATGAGAGGGATGAGGGCATCTATGGCGTCTGCGGAAAGAAGAGGGAAGGGGGAAAAGAGGAGAGGATGGGTGAGTGTTTGGAGCGTCCGAGTTTGGTGGGTGAGATGTGAAGTAATGGAAGAGTGTGCTGTGATAAGTCTGCGCAGAGAAACTAGAATCAGCAAAAGATATTCTCCTGAAAGCACATCAGCTCTTGCCAATGGGAGATTCATACCTCATTGCATTATTTTCAATCCCACTCTGACCACCGAGATCTCGGAGCGCCTCGACCACGCGAGCAATCACATAATCGTTCTCGCTTCCATTGTTCTCGATTCCCCGTCGAGCTAGGCTCTCGATCTCTGCCATCTGCAGCTCCAGACTCGGTGATATCTCCGCAGCTTCCTCCAGGTCCGAATCGTTCCCGTAATCTGAGCCGTCGTACTGTGATTCATGTCGGCGATGGCGATGGCCACCGTTCCGAGTCTTGGGTTTTGGAGGATGTAGAGAAGCACGCTCGGACGAGTACCCTGACGAAGGTGTCCTGGTTCCCATGTGATAACCATCCTCTGAGTTGCTGTGATCCAAGTGTTGTGAATCCGCAGGGACATTTTCAATCTCCTGTCCAGAAGCATATCCATAGCCACCCTCCTCCTGCTCCCATGCATCAGCCAGCTCGTCGGCAAGGTTTCCCAATCCACCACCGCTCATCTCCGCGGGGCCACCAAAGTCCCCCGACATTCTATTCAGGCTTTGCGCATGGTGTCCGCGGGCGGGAGAAGACGGAGTAGAAAAGCGAGGAGAACGAGGCGACATGGGAGGACTACGTGAGAAGCCATTTGGAGCATATGTACCCGGAGAGATCGGGTCAAAGTCGATGCTGGACTGACTTGGATTATGGCGGTGAGAAAGCCTCAGGGGAGACGGTGGGATGGACGGCATGATTCACGACACTTCAGGGAAAAGAGAGTAAAAAGAAAAGAAAGGTCAAAGAAAAGAATGAGTGACAGGTTGCACGAGTCTAATATAGCGGACCGGTCGAGCCCGTTGAATTGCAGCTGCAAGGGTTTTGGGTGTGTTTCGGAACGTGGACAAGGGGGGCGGCGGAGAGGGGGAAAAGAAAGTCAACACTATATGTACTGTAGAAGTTGTCACCAGGACACGCTCCCAGGAAAAGAAATCAAGTCTGTACAACGAAGCGAACAAGAAATGTACCGATGTCGATGATGCGAGGGAGGGAAAGGAATGGTTTCAGACCACGTTGAATTGATTGGGGAAAAAAAAAAAAAGGGAAAGTAATTACCTAGTTAGTTACTGTTACTAGTCGCAGTCTGTAGTAGAGCGGCATTTTCCCCGTGACCGCCGAAGCCCCAATTGGAGGTTTGGTTTCTCAATTTCCCCCCACGTCGGAGCTTCAATACCATTCATTGCTCTCTTTCTTCACTTGACCACCCTCTCCACATCGTATCTTACTGACTACTATTACATTCTCTCTCGTTTAATTGACTCCCTCCCCTTCTGAATTTTATTCATTCAATCCCAACAGACACACACCATGAGTTCCATACGACGCATGTCCCCGACGGACCTCCTCTCCCTCAACCTAACCAATCTCGACCCATTAACAGAGAACTACGACCTGGGTTTCTACCTCAATTACCTCATGCGTTGGCCTTCCCTCTTCAGCAGTGTCGAAGACCGCCAGGAAGGAATCGTCGGCTACAGTACGTGAAAAGTCTCAGAAATA
The DNA here is from genome assembly GCA_001696595.2 of Aspergillus hancockii. Lineage (NCBI taxonomy): Eukaryota > Fungi > Ascomycota > Eurotiomycetes > Eurotiales > Aspergillaceae > Aspergillus > Aspergillus hancockii. The sequence goes on along the minus strand of MBFL02000338.1, from coordinate 27,964 downwards.
AAAAAATAAAAAACCCCGCCATATCTATCACATTTAGATAGAGAAATCTGGGCCCTGCCGCTGCACATTATGTAAATCGCATCGTGCAGGTCGCTAACGTGGCGCCATCAAATCGCAGTCATGGGCAAGACCGAAGAACAACATCCGTCCATGCGTCACTCCGAACACTACACTCCCTGGCATGGCCACATCACCGTCTTGACCGTCGCGCCCGCCTGGCGCCGACTCGGTCACGCCCGCCGTCTCACCGAGCGACTGGAGCGCGGATCTGATATCAACAACGCTTGGTTTGTCGATTTGTACGTTCGAGCTGGGAATAAGATAGCGGTGGATATGTATAAGGGGATGGGGTGCGTATTTTTTTTTTCTTTTTATTTTCTTTCCTTTCCTTTCCTTTCCTTTTCTTTTACACTTCAGGGGCTGACGGGTGTAATAACAGGTACTCTGTGTTCCGGCGGGTGGTGAATTATTATAGCGATGATCCGACGGGGATGTCGGAGTCGGGTGAGGACGCTTTTGATATGCGGAAACCTTGCAGCCGAGATAAGAATCTACAGCATGTGCGGGAGAATGGAGAGCATTTCCTAGTTAATCCGGAGGATGTCTCTTAGTTGTTTGTGGATGGTTTCTTTGCGATGTCTGGGTGGTTGTATACATCCTAAAAGTTTGAGATACCTTACTTAGCATTTAGGTGTTTTGGGGTTGGTACCATCTACTTTTTTTCTTTCCTTTTTTTTTTGTCTCATCTTACATGTATGCTGAATGAAGAAGGGCTCTGTGAGCGGGACATATGCTGTTAATATAAGCCTGAAAAGTGTTTCTAGCCGGATGATAGTCTTCTAGTGCTATATGATTTGAAAGCCAGGTCTATTTTCTATATTCGATATTAGATTATGTATGTATGCGCACCAGCCGAACTCCAGTATGTGCAGAAGTATGTCACTTTTTCTATATCCCAAAACTCCGGCCGTTCGGCATAATGCAATGGCTTCACATGTCAAGTTATCGTTTGATCGTTTAACGTAGTCTGATGTTGAGCGTATTTTGGTCAAGAGTGATTGTACCCTTGGAAGGCGGGTTTGGTAGGAAGGTAAATGTTGAGAGCGCTCATGCTTTGACAGCCAGATGGAACCCGGTACGAGAAAACCTCAGTGCGGCAAAAATCGAGGACGCCGTGAAGAGGCAGCAAGCGGTGAATAGCTGAACACCAAGATACTTATGCGTGCTATCCAGAATAGCACCGCCGATTGGTGTTCCGATCAACAAACCGATGGATGTGGTCGAAAAGAGCATGCCCAAGCGCGTTCCCAAGTCACGAATGTCTTTAGTCATGCTAGCCATGACCACTGGTGGTAGCGAAACAAAACCACCGGATGTGAGACCATAAAGGACAGACAGGACGATAATCCCAGGGACGTTGTGCACGCCAATCCAGGCAAAGGCGAGAATAGCGGTAGCGGTAGCGGCAGGTGTGAGCATGTTCAAAGGGCCAGTATGATCGGCGATGAAGTTGGGAAGGACTCGTCCGAAGGTGGAGCCAGCGTTCAGCATTGAAAGAAGATAGAAACCGAGGTTGGAGTCAACGATCCCAGTATCCAAGGCGTAGGACTGGACATAGAACAGGAAGTTGTAGAAACCTAAGAAACCCATGAACATAGCAACAGATAGCATGACAAATTGTGGTTCCTTATAGGCCGACAGCTGTATCAATTTACGCTTCTCCTTCGGCCGGAATCGCATCTGCATGATACAGCAAGAAATAAGGCAGGTTCCGAAGCAAAGGAATCCCACTGCACGAGTCGCCCAAGCGAACCCGACCTTCTCTCGTAGTTGATTGAACATAATCGGGTAGACCACGCCACCAATGCTACTACCCGAAGCAGCCAATCCATTGGCCAGACCTCTCTTCTTTTTAAAGTACTGGGGTAGAATGGCGACAGACGGAACGAACAGGCAACCGGCAGATAAACCGAGAACGACTCCCTGGGCGAGGATCAGGTGCCAGAACTTGGAGGAGATACTAGTCATCATCAGGCTAAAAGGAAGCCCGAAGGTCCCAAAGGTGATAAGACCACGGAAATAGCCTGCATCGAACAAGGGGCCAGTCACCACTCCGAACAGCATGAGAAGGAACGACTGCAATGAACCGATCCAGGCAATAGAGTCTGAGGACATATCAGATAGGAAAGTCTGCTCGTAGTACGTTTGGAATGCGCCCCAGGTGTTGATGACACCCCTAAAGAATGACAATGGTTAGCAACTATTCCTTGCCACTTGAGGGTGTATGAAAGCAGGATCCAACAAGGTACGCATGGTACATACCAGGAATTAAAGAATAGGAAGAAAGAGCCAAGCACTTGCAACCATGTATTTAGTCCTGTGTCGTAAGTCGGTTCTTGAGGTTTCTCTTCAAACGAAGAGTCCGAGGGTTCGGAGGTCTGTTCGCTACCATTTTTGAGATCGTTGGCGGCTTGGGGATCCGCGAAAATCTTCTCTACTTGAGTATTCATTCCCATCTTGGCTGCGGTCCGCTAGTGGTCAGAAGGCCCTTCTGCGAATGCAGAAAATGTACAAAGGCCAAGGATAGGGGGTACGGGAGCGGAAAAACTAGACGCACGCACACAGATGTCGTGGCCAATTTATGAGATGCACTCCGAGAAGGCCCAGGCCGCAGGTTGAGGGTGAATGCTGACCAAAAACGGGAAAGACGAGAGAAGACTATGGTGACCTGAGCCGGAAAAGCGGAGATTTATAGATTGACCCGGTGCATATCTCAGCACCTCTTGTCTCAGCGGGCCGATAGCAGGCTAAGCTCACGGACTTGGAGGTCACCAATGCTGGTGGATCCTCTCTTGGGGGGATGGTCCACTGTCACGGGCCCCATCCTCCGAGGAAAAAAAAAATTCTGAAAAAAATAGCCTAAGATGGAGAAAGTGGTTGATGATCCATGGGTGGAATACACCCTACTGGCTGGCGAGGGGATATTCCGAGTACACTTATTGTTGAACACTTTATGGCGCATTTGCCAAACTTGTTGCCATGTCTTTCTTTTCTTAATGTATCAACTGCAGCGCTGCCACAAGCAGTTAGAATGCCCAACGGTGAGACAGGCTTCTAGATGCATAAGATCCCGTGCATCATTTGGAGGTTCGCATCATTGGTTCAGGGGATAGCCATCTTTTAGTCAAAGTACCAGACGTCTAGTCCCTTAGTGCGACAAGGTGCCGTCTTATCCAGCGGGGAAAGGGACCGTATTATTAATCTAGGTAGCATTCTTCCAGGCACCAAGAGTCCCAGCACGGTTCGAAGTGCAGAGAAACCCGGGTTATCATGCCAGATCCATCAGCCGATTCCCCCAAAATTGAGGTTTAAACGAGATTGAAGTCTTTTCCGTGAGTCATTCCATTGACCTAGTGGAGCTGCGGAGTCTGCCAACCAACTCCGGGTATTGGACGGAGAAAGCCCTAAAAAATCTCCACATGGGGATCATCATGAAGAAATGCGACCTTATCGATGATTGATACCTGCATGTCGACCAAGATGGTCCGTCTTGCGACCAGGGATCTCCGTGTCTATTCACTATACATCGTTTCGACAAGAAAGAAGAATGTGGATCAATGAAGGATTTGAGATCAATAAAGCATGTCTTATCAGATCTTTATCTCCCGTGCTTTGTATAAATCCGGGCCCCGGAGAATCTAGAGACCGCCGCATAAATCTAGACCCTAGATCGTTTCATCCGACAGACCGTCCCTGATATTTCTTTCTCCTTTTTAAAGTTCTTACAGACGTTCTAAATAAGCCTTTAGCTTGACTGTGTATGTACCCATCTGTTCCGAAGCCGAACCCTAGAATTTATCCCCAGGTTAAGTCCGGAATGTGCATAAAGTACTGGTTGGAGAAGACCAGACTACTCGGTCAAAAAGGGACTTCATGCATAGCAATCGTCCAGTGGGTCAGTGACGGACAGTCTGTGACAACAATAAGAAAATATTTTCTATAATGCTTCCTGGAGTCTGACGTCGAAGCTCCTTCGATACCTTCAACAAACCAGAATGAAGTGATCTATATCAAGCAAGAGACACAGGAAGATCCACGAGCTAACAATCCAAAGTGAATACTGGCTTGCCATGGCGTCAAGCCACAAGGTTGGTACCCCAAAGGATAGATGCCGTCCACCCGGATAGTGTTGTCTCATTCTGAAGGGAAAAGTGCCCATGACCATGGGTACACGGATAGTGGTATATTTGCGAAAACAGCAACATGGTAGTCATGTATCAGGAAAATATGTGCGAACACGTCTAGGATTACTTCATGGTTGCATGGCAGGTTCCTATTAAGAGCAATAGCGTCAACATCAAACTATTTCTTTTTTTTTTCTTTATTCAAATAAGATGTACTGCGTTATCGTTTTGAGGTGTTTTGTCCCATCCCAATGACCCCCAAGGCTAGCTGGCCATTGTGGTCCGCTGTCCGACTCCCAAACTCCAAACGCTATGCTGCACACAAGGAATGAAAGAGATAACGTACATAATAACGAAAAGAGCCCAATTTCCAATACACAGCCACCCATTCCATCTTTTATATTTAAAGGAGTTCTTCGCATGTCCAGTCTTCGTACCTAAATCGTAGAAAGAGCCGTCAGTTGTGACGGACATACACCATCGTAGAACGTGGGAACCGCTTACCATCCATCAGGCAGATACCTTCTCACGATCAGAGGAATCTTCTTCTGGTTCAACTCTTTCATGGCAATCTGCAAGGGATCTGTCTCGCCTTCAAGGTCCACAAGCACAGGAGCGTTCATACTGATAACATGTCAGGACAGAGATTCCCAGCACCAACTGACGATCAGTATATGACCCACCTAATCTGCAAAGCCCTGGTTCCCAGAACACGTGCCCGCTCATACTTGGTCATGTACGGAGTTGTCGTGCGCTGATCGTTTGGCACCTTCCTTTCCCTGACCTGCTCCATCACCTTCCCCGAGTACCCGGCGCTGGGATCGCCCGAAACGACAACACGGTCTCCATTGACTGCGGGGGTATACGTGTCCTCTCCATATGCTTCGGCACCTTCTACGTTCTCGATATCTTCGGGGTTCAAGAAATCTTCGGGCTCATTGTCTTCGTAGTCCTGGCCGGCGTCGAAGTCATAGCTAGAGAAGTGTTAAACCAGAATACCTATATCGAAGCATAGCTATCGGCAAAAAGATTCAAGTGGGCGCATCCTCCTTTCTTTGCGATAGCTGCAGGTTGCTGTGGAAAATGGCTTCTTACTTGTCCTCATCACCGTGATCACCGTAGTCAGACATTGTGCCGATTGAAACGCGACCGAACGGAAATTAAATGAAGATCGTGTGCCACACAAGCGAATGAAGTACCAACACGGAGTCCCGGGCGATCTGGGGTGAAGCGATTGGTGTTGCGACGGAGCTTCCGAGTGAAGAATTCGATATCGCGACTCCAGAAGGCGGCGGAAAAAGTTCCTTAGAAACTAGTCCGTTTTTGGAAGCTACCCTCACCGCTTTGACAACACTTTTCGGCAAAATTTACCGATAAGCGTCTTCAGATAAATTTTATCCTTGTTTGGGCCATCGCTCTTGTATCTAAAAAATTATCTTCAATGATATTATATCTCTAGGAGCAATTGAATTGGTGCACCTCTGAGCTATGGCTCAGAAAAGAAAGGCCTCCGATGGTTTTCTTGCCCCCAAGAAGATCCAGAAACAGTCGGCGCTGGACGATACTGGTAAGACAGACAATCCATCAGTCAACAATATCATAGGAAAGCTAAATTTTATCCAATTGATATAGACCCGATTTATGAGGAAGCTCACTCCGATGCCGACTATGTATCGTCAGATGAGACTACCGTAGCTAGCGACAGCCTACATGAGACACCAGCAACTCCAATGTCAACGATCTCAGCCAAGTATCCATCGGAGCTGAAGACTCACCGCTGCCCTTTCGACGGATGTGCAAAGGCTTTCAATCGTCCGGCGCGGCTTCAGGAACACCTCCGTTCGCATAACAATGAAAGACTATTTAAATGTATACATGATGGTTGCGATAAGACCTTTTTGCGACCTTCTCATTTGAACCATCATATCAAGAGCGCTCATACCGGTGTCCGAGATTATGTATGTGATCGGCCGGGATGTGGGAAAAGTTTTGTAACGGGTTCACGTCTCCGTCGACATTTGGCTGCCCATGATGGGAGAGACAAGTATCGTTGTACGGAATATCCGCCTTGCACCGAAACCTTCCGAAAGCATTCAACACTCCAGAAGCATATTACGACCGTCCACTTAAAGCAAAAAGCGTTCCAATGCACGCATGTTGATCCAAGTACCGGTCAGAAATGTTCAATGGCTTTTGACACAGCCGGCCACCTTCGAGCACACGAGAGTAGACTCCATACGGAGAAGCGATTCAGCTGCACAGAGTGCTCACAGCCTATGGAGGTAACAGATACACAATCGGACAACCCCTCGGTCGTCCTGCCTGCAGTTACTTTCCCCACCTATGCTCTTCTTCAAGCGCACATTAGGACCGCGCATCCCCCACAATGCCCGAATTGTTCCGTTACGTGTTCGACAGCCCGTGAACTCCGCCGACATCTTGAAGTTGCACACGGGGATGTGACTCTTGAAGAACGAAAGGTATTTCCGTGCGTAGTCCCCGGATGTGATCGAAGCTTCACTAAGAAGGGGAATCTGACGGTTCACATCCGAACCGTACATCAAGGCGAGAAACGGTTCGTCTGCGGTGAGACGGATCTATCGAACTCCAAAAAGGTGGGAGGATGGAACGGCGACGGCTGCGGGAAACGATACGGAAGCAAACTTGCTCTGGAAGAACATATCCGCACCTCACATCTTGGATTCCTCAATGCTAAAGCCGAGCGGCGCCAACGTCTCGGTCTGGGTAAAGGACAAGAGAATACCCAAAGTAGGCCTACAGGTCTATCAGCGCTGGCTGCTCTTACAGGTGAGGGTTATGTCGAGGAAACAGGTCGCCACATCACCTGTTTCATTGCAGCTTGCGCACATCGCTTTCACCGGGACTACGACCTTTGGGTACATATGGGTAGCAAGCACGGCTGCACAGAGGATGAGATCCGCGACATGTTCATGCAGCGAGCATTGCTGGCTGAAGAACCGGAGCCCCTTACTGGTGGCATTCTCGGCATCTATGGCCTTGAATTTGACAACGACGATCCCTCCTACGAACCATACATACTGGGCGATGGTCCAGATGCAAATGCAGAGCTCAATACAAATAATAACGATAGCTTCACGGGCTTGAACCCGACGGTCTTCCCCGGTGACTCGGAATTCGATTCCAATTTTATGATCCAAAATGTTGATTCAAAGATACCAACTGATGATGACATAGCGATGATTGACCCTTTGTTGACGTATAATATGATGGATTCATAGAGCAATTAACTGCAAAATTTTCGGTTTTTTTTTCTTATCTTTTTTTATCCCTTTCTCCTTTTGGGGCCCACATATAGTGTCTTGCCCTTTTGTTTTTCTCGCGCTTTTGATACCACAAAAGTACAGTCTAGAATACTATAACTAATGATGAATATGTCGTTTTAATTGAGAGATCCTTCTATTCATGCGACCCCGCTCTGTCTGCCGCAGATGGTGTAAACACTGTACGCAATGGTGATAAGATGTATGGGACAACCGGTATATTTATGGGTGAATGTTGCATTGGCTCAGTACTGCAGGGGAGCCTAATTTTGTTGTCTAAGTAGTGGAGATGTCTTCGCTTATGCAAACGCCAGAATTTCTCTGTCCTGAAAAATAAACGGAACTTGTAGTAAATACATAAGCTAAGCCAGATGCTGAATTATTCAAGTAGAATCAACATGTAAATTCAAAGCCCCTGCCCTGCTGCTGCCAAAGTGCAATATCTGAGACTTGTCATCTCGAGACATTTATTCCCCAACGATGGGAGGCGTTGCTCTGCTACTAATAATAAATGGGTGTCAGTTACACAATTCAAAGTATGTGAGTTCGTCATAATTGTGGCTTGCCTTTTCACCTTTAGGGTCCTGCTTCTCGTTCAAGCGAACATTCTGCGGTGTCCAAGACCCAGCCAGGCTACCCTGGATTGTAACAGTCTGCTCGAGGGTACGCATTTCCTTCCGAAAGGTGCGACGACGAGATGATGGGGCCTCCGAGAGCTTGAAGTTGAGGTCTGATTCCTTTAAGAAAGATACGTTCTCGACAAGACCCGCTGTCAGACTTTGGTTTGATCGCCACACGTCACCAAAGTAGTCCGGATTGTAACGGGCCAAGGCTTCATCACGGTAGGGAAAAGGGGTGGAGCGACGTGACTGAACCGCATCTGCCGAGATTCTGATCTGGGTAAGATGCTGCAAGTAAGAAATGTAAGCATCATCGGCGATCTCAGAAGGCTTGTGGATAGTGAAATGCCTAGCGATGTCGCAAAAAAGATGGACGGCAGCCAGCCCTCTCGCCACGCTCAGCCACAGCGCCGTTCTGAGCAACAAGTCAAGGGCAACATTATTGGGATCCTCCGATGGCCAGTGAGCCAGATCTCCCGGTTCCGCTTCGTCGGTAGAGGCGCGGGGGATCTCAGGCGACTTTGGTGGCAGCCAGCCGGATGCACGTGCTTTCATTGGATCTGACCTCGACATATGGCTTTTGTAGTATTGGTGGAATACAGTAAGCTCGATATCAGTTTCTCCGAACCCATCCCAGCTTAGAGAAGCCTTGCACTCGCGGAGACGAATGTCCTTCATGCTCATCATTGCGACTCGCGCCTGCGAGACGGGGAGAGGATTGTATATGGTTTCTAGAGAACTTGTGAGCTTGGTGTGTGGAGGTTATGGTGGGCGCCCACTTACTGTTCTCGTCGTTTGAGTCGATTGCCACTAGAACGTCTCGCTTGAACTCCTCGATGACTTTCACCGATGCTTCCAGTTGCTGACACACCTTGACACAGTGCAACCGTCGAGAATTTATCCAGTAGACCGGCGTAGCATCCTCTCCACGTAAAGGGGACAACAACTTCCTCAGCATCTCGATCTCCCCGCCAAAGAACGTTTCATCAGTGATACTCGTGTTGTCCGGGTGAGTGATGGCCCAACGTTGGTAACGCTCACGAAGCCATTTCTCCAGGCTAGACTGGGCCCCGTGCATCCTACCACAAGACTCGAGTAATATGACCAATAGATGCCCATATGAGCCAGGGAAGAGATTATCAGACAACAAGGGAAGACTAGCCATGACCTCTCTGGGAAAGGAGCCAGGATCGAACCCTTTGGTGAATTTGTGCATCAGTGTCTCGACTTTCTTGTTCTCAGCTTCAATAATCTCTTTCGCTTTCTCGTCTGCCATTGCATAGCCATGGTCATCAAATGGTATGTCAATTGGAGAAGGGCATGTGTCTTCTTCAGGGTGTGCCGGAGAGGTTGCAGAGAAGAGGCTGGATATGTCCATGTCGTATGACGGAAGAAGTACTGCTCACGTGTTACGCACTGCTATGCAAAGATAAAAACAAGTTAAAAGAGCAGAAGAATGCATAGAAGAGGGCACAAAAAGTTAAGGGGCTGAAAGAATTATGTACAGTGCTTGAAGAAAAGGTATACAGTGAATCCAAACTGCTATGAGCAGCCTATGGCAAGATTGATGAAGACAAAAATATGAGTAAATGTAGGGGAGGAATAAAGTAAAGTGAACAAAAGAGGTTAACAAAGCAGTGAGGAAATATCTGGAAAGTGAATTGAAATGAAGAGTTAAGTGAATACAGATTGAGGCCTTGGGGTAAAGGCAGACATTCACCCAAGTTAACTATATAACAGATGGAACATGCAGTGAATTGAATCACATACATACTGCAAAGGCTTCACAAAGAGAGGTCTTGTAAGGGTTTCTTTTGCTTTTGCTTCCAGTAGATAAAAAGACGAAGAAACAAAACAACACATGGTCCCTGTGGTGCTGGCATTGTGAAATAGGGTAGAGAAAGAGAGCCAGTCCTCTTCACCAGGACTTGCCATCCAGCTGGAAGTTACCGGTAACTACCAGCTGGTAGCAGGGGTGGTTAAAGGATAGTCAGGTAGTACAATTGGCTTCAAGTGATTCAAATGCCTCTATGACCACCAGTAAGCAACTTTATTCTTGATATTAATTTCTACGAATCTTTTCTTTTCTTTTGTCTCAATGTAGTGATGCATTTTTTTTTCTTCTTCCGATAACAGCTTCAAGATTCAAGCGTCAACCCCTGGAACCAAGATACCACATAGAAGACGCTTGTGCACCCTTAACTGTGTGTCATAGAACCTTGTGTCCTGCTCTATGAACCACCAAGCATGGTAAAGCCAAATATAAAGGTAGTTCATCACTTGCAGAAGTCTACTAACGTAATTGATTTCTACCTAAATATCAGCCAACTGTTTCGAATCGATAGCTATGTTCATTTCAGCTCTCTCTCCCCCTCCCCCTCTCCCTCTCCCTCTCTTCTCACCTGCTTTTGTGCGACGTACACTCCCTTTTCAGTACATTGATGTGTCGTACTAAATATCCCCGGTTAGGACCAGGAATGACTGCAAGGGTGAAGACCAGAACGCTAAGCACCTCATTGCTTCCGCAAGGGGGCTTACGGATGGATATATCCTACGCTCATGATTCCACGTCCTGTGAAGAAGGCTTCCATGTTACAAAGCCCTCTAGGAAGAGTAAGTGATGGTTGTCAGTGCGAGACCTAGGTAATATGTAAATAGATATACAACGCACAGGGAGGCTCAGGTGATGGTCATCGGACAGCCTTGGCAGAGCTGATTTACTTGCAGAGGGCTATACCAGCACGGCTCTAAGTAGGCTGGCATACACGTGAGATACTAAGGTATGCGTCGCATTTTCTGAAGTCATTTAGGGGTTCCGCGATTGGGCCTTACAATATGAGATAGTGGCCATCTGAGTGGGTCTGGTGAAGGAGGTGGTAACATGCACGCGTATCTCTACTCCGTATAGAGACCCTGATTAGAAACACGTGGATCTGGGGTCACTTGATGGCTGTCAATTATATATTTGTACTTCGGAGTACATAAGGCAGCTTCTTTGCATACTGCGGCCCTTGGAGTACTCGCTGGGTCCCGATTTGATGTCGTCAATGCGGAGTAAAACTGGGGCCAAGAGGAGGTTATCACTGATTAAATTAAAATACCTCGCATATCTGATCGCCATTGGAACTACAGGGTAAGCTACTCGAAAACCAGGTAGAGATCTGGGCCATGGATGAACTGTTTATGGAGTAGGGCGTTGGATTATCCAATTGGCTTTGATTTCTTGTACAGAGTCGATAACTTAAAATGTATCTATATAGCCTTGTTGGTCTGCTGTGTACCATAGCTAACGCCTTAACTTGTTTTTTTTTTAAGGGTGGCTGGGACGGGGTACCATGACTAGCACAACCCTAACAAATGATGCTTACTCCCCACCGACAGTCAAAAAAGCCGGAAGATACTGTCGTGTCGTGTCCGAATGACACAAGCATGCGGCCTGCACGCATGGGACCAAAGGAGAAAATGTCAAAAGAATCGAGAGGTAAAGGATAAAAAGAAAAAAAAAAAGGGTCGTCAACTAAGCTTGTGAGATCCAGGTCCACCACTTGCTGAGGTCATATCTGCTTGGCAAACATTTTGAGCAACGATCGCTGGCTGGAGTGCGCGTCAAGGCCGAGAGTCCATCCCGGACGGTCCGCAGATTTAACTTAGCAGTAACAAATGCTCAGACCGGTGGGCCGCATACTTTATGTCGTCGTTGCAAGTTGCCACGCTGCGAAAGTCAGTGAGTGAGCCGTCCCCATACATCCATACGAGAGATTACAGATGGTAATTGCATGTACGGCTAAGAAAGATCTAAGTACTGAGTAATCGATGTGTTTGCTGAGATGAATCCACTCTAATCGAAATTGATCATATTAGTTAGCGTAATATGTAGTGTAAAACTAATCATTGATTTCTAAGGTATCTTCCCGTCAGATGAGTTTGGTTGGGAAAAGTCAGATCAAGTTGTCAAACTGTGACAAAATTGACTTCTATGGAATGCAGACAGGTACCTTATTTAGATATGGGCTTTGATGTGCCACACATTTTTTTTACCTGACGGTCCCTGCAGTGGATAGATTAATTGCCACCCGGGGTAAAAGGGGAACAAAAAGGAGAAAAAAAGGGGTCAAAATACAATAGCCCTCGCATACTCCAATAACAATACCTACTTAATATAAATAGCACTGCATAGTGTCATGTTAGCTTTAAAAAATGTATGCAACTCCCCCCGTTCTCCGAAGCACCTGATACTGTGGCACGGTAGGGATGTGGCAGTGCGGGAGGTACATCGGTTATGTACTGTACAGTGTACACATTGGGATGTACCCACTATCTGTTACTATTAACATACCCACAGACACAGTACATTCATTCAACCACTAATAAGGTTGATACACGCGCTTGCCGAGTACCAACGAATACATGTGGATGGTCAGGATTGTCCTATTTTAATTAACTAACTAATTAACTCTACTAAGTACATACTAAGAAGGTAACCACCAAACTACCGAAATACTAGTTTAGGTGGCCAAATCGAGCTTGATCCGCCAAGCCTACGTTGTCTCTCCTCCTCGCCTATGGAAGGGCAAAAACCCGAAATGGGTGTGTGTTGAGGCAAAGAACAGACGGAACAGGCGCCAGGACCTGTACGAAGGATAGTAAGACATGCAGGGCTTGAGTTACTATATTTGGATACCAAACGGAATTTTGCAATATTCCGTACAATCGATTTGGCTTTCATGGGCCCGGGTTTTTGGCGACAAAAATCCGGGGGGTTGGCATTGTGTAAGTATGGATGTACTATGTACCGTATGGGACCTCGGGAGTCGTAGGTAGTAGATAGGTACATATGTACGGTATACCTTATGTGTCATTAGCCAAGACTGACCAGAAATTTGAGAGGTAAGTTAGAAGTAGTGACCTCTAGGCAAGGATTCATTGCTTTCATAGGTCGATTGAATGATTTTAATTGTCATGCGCTGTCTTAGAGGGGGCATTGGTCAAACAATGCTTGTCTGGTAATAAAGGACAAGACAAAAGAAATATAAAAAGGAAAGGGAAAGAAAGGATAAAAGTCTCTTATAAATTTGGCAGAGGTTGTAGTGTTCTCTGATCCACGCCGATCTGTCTGATCAAAATTGGGGAAGACCAGCAGGGATTATGATGATGCTGCTCTACGTTTTTTTAAGGGAGAAAAAAGCAAAACAATTAAAATCAAAATAAGAAAAAAAACCAAAAAAAACCAAAAACTAAAAAAAAATCAAAAAGACACACATGCGATGACGCCAGCCGTTACTTTAGACCTGCCCAATACTATTTAAAATAGAAATAAAAAAAAAAGTTTGGCGGGGACTGAGCCTAGAACCGCTCCGGTACGGTAAAACCTGTGTATCGACAGTGGTACATTCATGCAGTCTGCCAATGGATGCATGGGAAACTTCACTTCTTGTACTTTATTGCCTCCGTCATCTTCTTTTTTCCTCGTCGTTGGAAAGCCTGTGGCAGCCTTCGATCCGATCTTTATCTTGGACTTCTGTCAGAATTTCTTTCCATTGACGTAAGTCATGAATGAAGGATGACCTGTTGACCCCGACTCGCTGATCGAACCAAAGAAAACAAAGGGTCCCTCTTCTGCTAATCAGACCCATTGGTAATTAATTGTGTTACACACTCACCACCAGACCCACGTTCTGGTTTGGGTCAGTTTGTAGGAGAAAGGTATCATCAGTGACCACTTCCTACTATCTCTTTCTCTCTCTCTTCTCTATTCTTCTGGTGTTTCTTCTCATTCGTCCTCTTCCCTCGCTTCTTTCGTTTATTTTTTGTCTCTCGCTCTCTTCCTTTTGTTCCCTCTCTATCTCTCGCTCTACTTACAACTCCTCTTCCATTCTTATCCTCTCCTATTTCTCTTTTACCCGCTTATATCCGCCTACCACAGCAAACTGAGACATTCCCAAGTGTCCAAGTGACTACCGAATTGAAGTCAGGCGCTTGCACTCCGACACCTTGCGCCGCTCCTCCGTCACGTTCTCCCAGTGATTCGACTGTTGTTCATCGTGATTCGCTCGTTTCGAAGATACTTAGAGCAACTCCATGGAGACCGTGTCTCATACCTAACTCGCAAGTAGTGTTGGCGGACCCTGATATTTGGCCGTTATCTCCGTGCGGAAGATCCGAAAACCGTGTACAATTTGTTTCACCATACGAGCCTCTTTCCCTCTCGTTCTGATCATCCGATCTCAAGGCGTCCGGCTTAGCGTCGTCATCTGGACACGTTCCTGTCCTCCGAGCGCCAAGACTGGTACCTGAGTGGCGTGGAAACTGATTCTCTCGACCTTCATTTTCCTCTATTCATACGTTAGGATTCGGTACCATGGTTCGCTCGCGTGGTGCGTAAATGACCCCTTTTTCCTAGATATGAACTTGGAAGGTTGACGTCCCTTGCGTTATCAGTGCTATCTTTCATATCGGCGTTTGGAGGTCCGTCCCGCAAGGATCGTCCTGAACAACGTCATCGGGCATCTTCGGCTTCAGTTGCATTAACTAATCCTCCATCACGGGTGGATACACCATCGACAGAGACGCCCTCACCACAAGATGCATCACCAATAGGGCAGTCATCGACGAACGAGCGCCGGATCTCGCGTCCCGGATCAACGCTCTTCTCGCATGATCCTCCGTTCATAGAAATTTCCCAAGACACTCCCCCGGAACTCCAACCAATCTTCAATTTCCTCAACAGCCATGCGAATAAATTGTATCATGAAGGATATTTTCTAAAGTTGAATGATTTAGATAATCGTGAGTTTCGCAGCGCTTGCGGGTTCGAACTTGAGACTAATCCGCGGTGTGCAGATGGTCGACCTTGTCCCGATCGACAGTGGATGGAATGTTACGCACAACTTGTTGGGACCGCTCTTTCACTATGGGATGCCGCTGCGCTGGACGCAGCAGGTGGTGAAGAAGTCTCTCCGACTTTTATTAACTTGGCGGATGCGTCCATCAAAGTGGTGGGTTCTACTGCATTTTTGGGACATCCCAGGCCTTGCTTTTACTGACAATGCGGCGAAATAGATCGAAACGCTACCTACCCGAAATCCAGGGACGCCAACGGTGAAAAATGTTCTGAGTATCTGCTCGGCAGGTCAAAATCGATACCTTTTGCATTTCAATTCCTTCCATTCTCTGGTACAATGGACTTCAGCAATTCGCTTATCGTTGTTTGAGCATACATCGCTATACGAGGCTTATACTGGTGCGATCATTGCTGGAAAGGGGAAAAGCATCAACAATATCCGGACCATTTTAGAACGCAATCGCTTCAAGCATGAGGATTGGGCTCGCGTAAGATTCGGAGCAGGGACACCCTGGAGGCGGTGCTGGTTTGTTATCACTCCACCGAATGAAAAAGAACTCCAGAAAGCGCATAAATCACTGAAGAAAAAATCGGCATATGACCGAGCACCGAAATTGGTCACAGGAGACATCAAGTTCTATGAAACAAAGAAAACAAAGAAGGCGAAACCTATCGCGACCATAACCGACGCTTATAGTGCTTATGCGATTTATCCTCAGTGCAAAGAGCTGATTGACCAATCAACCCTAGTCAAGATTGAAGGCAATGTAACGATCCACTCGCAGCCACAATCTGCTTCGGAAGGATTCGTTTTCATCATGCCAGAGACGCATCCAGCCGTGTCTGGTTTCGAGATGATGATCCGGTTCCTGGTGCCGACTTTCGACACTTTCAACCTTTATGGTCGCCCGACCCGTCTCATTGCCGCTACAAATCACATCAAGAGCATCATGTTTGCTTTCCCGAAACAGCGGCGTTACGGCTATCTGGACATCCTGGACATCGCTAATCTGATGCAAACTCAAGGCAGTCAGAATTGGAGTGAAGCGGAATGGAGGAAGCAATTGAAGGAAGCGACGGCACGCCGCATGGCAGCTGCTGGCAGCAGAACGAGCAGTATCTCAAGCAAACCACGTTTTCGGGCGAGTCTTCCAAGTCGTCACAGTAATTTGCACGCTAGACTGAGACGCAATGAAACCTTCCCGGACGGCGAACTTGGGTACAATCAGTCGACCGATGCTATTGTTCAAGAGGAGCCCAGCGATGCAAATTTCTCGCCAACCTATCATGCCCGGGGGGGCTCGGATACTGCTGGCTTTTCGAATATCAAAAAGCCGACACGAGCTTCTATAGTCGACAGTTCTCCATCATCATCCGCGCGTGACTTAGTACAAGCCGGAAACGAGCGTCCTAGCACCAATGAGTTCAACGATCAGAGCAGCTCTGATAGTGACTGGAGACAACGCTCGGATCCTCAGACCATCCCTGAGGCTGAAGCTATCGGAGAACACTTCCGGTCACCTTCTCCCCCTTCACCAGTCACTAAACCCCCGGCCTTCGCCCACGGACCAGGGGAAATACCTCCAGCACGGCCGCATCCCTCGCCAGATCTGAGAAAGGCTAACAATAGAATGTCCAACGCGACTCTTGCGCAACTGGCCGCTGCATCAGGAAATGCGAATCTACTAGGCTCCATGTCGTTCGAAGACCAGGCGGCGAAAGAAAACAGTGACCAAACTCCTCAAGCTCCAAATCCTAGTGGCTCTTACAATACTGGCTTCAAGATGCCTAGTGTCCCTTCTTTATTGTCGGACTCGAGTGACAAGAGATCCAGCCCACAGGAGCAGGGTCCACCTACCCCCGAACATCGGACCAGCATATTTGGCCCTCCCTTGGTAAAGCCAAATAACCTTCATATTGATACTACAAGATCTGTGAGGAGAAAACCATTGCCTAGCCAGCAAAACAAAGATTCTGCTGTATCGAGCCCTACTGAGCCAAGCTTTGATGATCTCCGTCACACTGTTGATGAAGAGGCTCTGAATCGTGTTAGCTCTTATCAGCCGTCATACCCTTCCCCCAGTAAGGAGCGTCATCTGGAGGATGAGAGCGTCTATGACGATGAATCCACAACGTCCCCAGATTACGCTAGTACGCATGGATCTGTGTACAGCAAACGCTCCACCAAATCGATCCCTAGGCCGAGAATGGGTGTCATGAAGACGGTTGGAACAGAAGCCAGAAAAGACCTAGTTATCGGTGATGCTCATTATACTATGGACGAACCATCGCAAAAATCCAATCCGGACATCCCCCTTGTGGACTTTGGCCCAACAATGACTCTTATGCCTACTACAACGCGTCCCACTACTTCGGATACACTGAAAAAACTCAGCGGCCATCAAAGGACTGACTCAGAATCCACGGAAAAACAACGGTACTCTACTCAACAGATGGACCGTGGCCATTCGCGGTCACCAAGCCAGGATGAATTCCGGCGAAGTATGTTGTGGCAGCCCGGTATGGCCGCCACGCGTCCAGTCACACCTGGCCTCACACCTGAGCAATTCGTGCAACAGCGTGCGGCTGCGGCTCCCAGCCCACCACTCCATGCACATCAACGGACTCCTTCTACAACGCCAACGCCGCCTCCGGCACGGCCTGTATCCGGAGATTGGATGGCTCACAATCGATCTCACTCGCAGATGAGCATCGGTAGAGACAGCCAAACGCGACCCCGCTCTCGCGGCGCTAACAGCATAATCAATTATAATGAGCTTTCGTCCCACCTTTCTGCTCGAGAACAGGAGCATGTAGCTCGAATGACGGGTTCTTCTTTCTTCAACCTCTCCAGTGGAAACCAAAAGCAACAGCAACCGGTCAACCCCATGGGCTTAGTGGGTGCGATTGATGCCCGGGAGCGCGAGAGGAAGAGTATCAAAGAAGGAATGTCAAACCAAATGGTACAGCATGCTATCGCACAGCGTCAACAGCAGTGGCAGCAGCATCCGATGCCTCCATCTACACCAGGTAACTCATACGGGTTACAAAGTGGCGCTCATAACAGTGTTTACAGTATGCCAGCGGCGAGCCACACTTGGGATGCCCTCAATCAACCATACCGACCTGAGGAACCCCGTCGCCAATCCTGGTATGGGCAACTTCAAACCCAGCAGCCTCAGACTCCTCAGACACCTCAACCCTATCAACAGAGCCAATATTTCAGCCAGCACCCTGGCCACATTGCTAATGCTAGCACGATGCATTATTGATCCCTCTTTTCATTCCTTCAGCCACCTTCTCTCATTTATAGTATCACATTGTGACAGCCATTCCCTTGTATTTTCTTGATCACCCTCATGAGCTTTCGCTGAACCTTTTTCTTTTTCTTATCTATTTATGTTACCCCCTTGAGCTTTGCTTTTGTTGCTTTCTTATGATGCATCCTAGAGCTAGACTTTCAAATCTCCCTCCTTCTCGGAAAGAGTCGCTGTTTGTTCCTTGGTCGGTCTTTTACAGCATTCGCATCGCGCATTGAACGGAGTTGTGAGGATGGGTCTGGCGCTTGGCTATTGCTTCGTTTCCAATCATTTGTTGCTTGTCTTGTCGAACTTAGCGATTTTCCCCGGGATGGAAGATTTGCCTATTGCTACGGATATTTGCCATTTCTACTTGTGATCTTTATTTTGCTATCTGCATGCATTGTATATATGGGCGTGTATTGCTTGTTTAGCGGTCAGAATGCAGAAATAGATGATGGATCTCTGCCAAACGTGTCCTCCGTAGTGACATGCAGGGCCATGTTATCACTAAATACTACTCACACATACGTACATCCTAGACTGAGCGCCCCAAGATCGTCTCGTGTTATATCTAGATGGCCACTCCCTAATACTCTCCGCACAGAACCCATTCAACCACCCCCCAACCAACATCGAAATCAATCCCATCAGCCGCGAACCACACTCTTAACACCGCCATACGGACAAGTAAAAGTAGCCGTCAGACCCCGCAGTAACATTCACCATCCCGGAGAACAGGTCACCTTAACTCCAGTATCCCTGATTCAGGGTCGATGGGTGCACACCGAGTCGCGACTTTGAGGAGATGGTGTTTTTTTCCGGCGGGGCTTTCTACGTCTGCGATACGTTGTTGTGCGCTGATGGGTGCGTTCACGGTGGCCCAGAACCAGGATGGGAGCCTGGGTAGGTGGTGGATGGGGAGGTGAGTTGGAGCCAGTGTTTGTGGAGGTAAAGTTCTTGAGTTGTGGTTAGGGGTTGTAGTGGTGCTTTAGTTCGGCGAGGGCTATTCGGGCTCTTGAGATTGGGTTGTCAGCGGCGACTGTCTGGTTGTATTTGATGCCGGTTTTGGTAGCTTCTGAGGCGATGTGTGTTCTGCAGTTGAAGGAGAGGGAGCGGGGACCGAAGTGGAGGACTCGTTTGGAGAGGCGGCGTTCATGGGGGGCGCGAGCGCGGTGGCTGTTGGTGACTGGCTTTGGTGGCGGATGGCTCAGAACTGATTGTTACTGCTTTGGTTTTTTTAAGGCGCGGAGAAAACAGCGGTATGAGGATAGGGTCGCTGGGCGAGTCTGGAAGCAGTCGCTGGAGGGGATCTGCGGGGTCGATTGTGCATTGGGCGTTTGGGACGACCTTTGCTGGATTGTTTGACTCGGTGTGCAGTCTTCTGAAAGCATCGAGCTGGAGCATGAGCTGGAGCGTGAGCTGGAGCGTGAGCTGGATTGAAAGGGGGAGACTGCTTTCATCTATATGATCTTTCCACGCGGGATACATTGCGGAGTGTCAGTTTCTGGTGTTCGGATATGGTGTCCTCTGATTGACGACAGCTGAGGTCGGGATGAATGCCGTTGAAGGGATCCCATGTATGCTTTCTACATTATATTAGTCCGTGTACCCGATGACAGGGTGCATGTACGAGCCTTAGGTACGTTCCATGCACTAGAAGCGCAAACCTATTCTCTCCAGCGTTGAGTTCCACGGAAGATCTGAAGATAGAACTGGTCATTGTGGAGCCAGTGCAATGTCCTCTGTTTCCAGATTTTGACCTGTAGTTTTCAGCTCAAGACAGCACCGCAATGTGACCGTTGATTTGACGCAATTGAACGTTTAGTTCCCTGGTCCAAGCTGTGCCATAGGGTGTTGCATAAATGGCACGCCTTTCGCGATGGACACAAGTTCGAGCCCTGATGCGGGATATCTAGTCCATGCCATTCAACATGCGGCACAAGGAGCGATAGTGACCCGGAAATGTGATTTGAATTTTCTACCATTGTCTGACAGTCCTGGCACAGTCTGTTTGTGATACTCACGTCGGTGCTATTGGCGAGTAACGGGGTCTCTTCATCAGGCTCAAGGCGCAATGTACTCTACCCTAGGAGCCGAGGAGGAACAACCCATTGTGTTTCAAACTTGGTAGGATTGTAAATGCTGGAACCAAGAGGTATAGAAAAACCAGTATCGACCCTAGAAAGAAAACCGGAGCCAGCCAGAGGCAGTGACCGACAACGATAGTCGCTTTATCGCCTGATAGTAAGCAGACAATCGATATGAAGACGAGAAAACATTCAACACCCAGAGTAAAGGCGATTACAAAGGCGAGCTCGCCGGGCAGGCGGTAGTTATACCTGCCGGGTATTGTAGGGTTCTAGGTCCAGTGGTAGAATAGGATGTTGTAGCTGAAGATACAGCCTTGTCAGCGTATTGACGAAGGTAGTTAAATGATAGTCAGAAGTCTATTTAGTTAGGTCCAGCAACCAAGCCTTGAGTGCCTCTTCACAGCCTCGTGGTCCGCATTAGGACGGACGATCTTGAATGCGAAGCCGCAATCCTATGTAGACGTCCCCGACAACTCCTGACGATGTGAAGATGGCCGGCGTGGGCTTTGGATTCTCAGTCCGCGATTTCATTGCCGAACGGTCATCATTCAAAGTGATCGAAGCTTTCAAAAAAAAAGTCGGCGGCGCATCATCCCAGTACACCTCGCAAGTGTCATTTCTCCAGGGGTTGAAAGCCACATTGGGGCACCTGGAGCAACATGTCCGCGACAATCCCCAGAACGGTCTCTCTACAAATATTTCGACATTATTGGACAATATCCGAGAACCTTGGCATGCATTCCAGAAGATTTTGGAGAAGTATGACCGCGCGCTGGGACAAATAGTCGTTGGCATGCGGACCAAAGATAAGTTACGCAGAATGCCAAAAGCTACCAGGTTTACGCTGGACGAGATATCGGGACAGGTAGGCAAACTACGCCGGGAGGTCTGTCAGCCTTTAGAAGCCATCAATTCGCTTCTCCTGCTCCAAGTAATGTATAAAGTCGCCCTTTTGTCGGAAGTCGGCTCGCTAACGTGGTGTGTGAAGAAACTCGCTGCAAAATCTACAGGAACAGACTCTACGTCCTGAGTAGTGTGCGCAGCTCGTCGAGGCAGTTAGACTGGCTGATATTCTGCAGAGCTGGACAAACAGATCCGTGTCCTCAAAAGCGTTGCCGACGAACATAATGCTAAACAGGATGAACAGTTGGAGACCATAAAAACGTTGCGACGTCAGCTAAATGACCGGACATTGGGATGGCAGGACGTAATCGATGATATTAGGCAAGGGAAGACTACTAAATCACGAAATAATGTCCGTCAGGAGGCCAGTCACCTCACCAGTCTCTTGAAAATTCAGCACGAGAAACTAGACACAGTCATGAGTGAGCAACGGAGACTGATCCGTGCATTGAAGATGCTTGCAGAAGACAAAGCATCAAGCAAGAAGGAAAACCTGCCTGAGAAACAATTCGCTGCCTCGTGGCCATCGGCGACACTTGCCACCGCATATTTTGCGGCACTCATGCTCCCCAGTGTTGTATCAACTTGTGCCGCAACATCTAGTCAGTCGTCGATCTACCTTTCAGACAACGGCGAGATACCGGGAACTACATGGCATCCAGTTCATACCAAGAGATTATACTTTGCCAGGCCTGCGAATATCGGGCATCCCGTCAGGAGAGACTAACACCGATAAGGATCAGCTGTGAATTCGACAAGGCAAGCCCTACTGCTGCAACTGACATGAAAAATGCGTCCAAAACTGACAAGGTTGATCAAGAAGCTGCTCAGGAGTGGATCACCAAGGTTCTCTCACCAAAGCCGCACGATGTGGGGCATATCGGGCAAGGAGAGAGCGGGAGTGGGAGGAGGTGGAGACCTCAAGTCGAGTGAAGGGCACAGGGGAATAAGGACTATCGGAGGAAGGGAGTCAGGAGGAGGAGGCTTTGATTATGGTACTGCTGGTGGTGATGGACGGGTGTAAGCTGGACGTGGATGAGCCTACAGGAGATCGTAATGATGGACAGGAATCGAATGGTCGAGATGTGCCTCCTAGTTTCCAACCTGGCCCTCAGCTTCCAGATTGGTGATACAGATACTTCCTCTACTTAATGCAACCATCCTTCCCCGTCTGATTCGGATGGTGGATATAGCAGCAGTGGAGGGTTCTCGGATTCCGACTCTGGCTCCGACTGAGTATACTGGCCTAAGGATTTACAGTGCCTACAATTTATACAGATAAGAATGGGATGGAAGAAAGTGGTCTAGTCGACCTTTTTGGGTCCTGGGATTGCTAACTCTAGAAGATTCCATGCAGTCTATCAGGATTCCGGGCCAAACTTGACAGATGTACATATGAGGAATGTCAGGAACACCGAAAGACTTCAGATATAAAGATGCCAAACACCAAACACTTGCTGCTAAGTATATCACAAAATATTCACATGTCCCCAAACGCCTTGACTACCAAATCGCCTTCGAAACCACCGCCTGTTCTTAGGTTCTCTCTGCTTCTTACAAGCATCAATGGCCCTGTAGCTTCTACAAAAATGCAGATTCAGCCCTCTTTCCCTTCTCTCAGTTCCTCTCCTTCTTGGTTTTGTTTTCTCATCAGTTCTTGTATTCGGGTTAGAGACTCGCTGTGGGCGTCCACACATCTTAGTTAGAATGAATCTTTTTAACCCTCATAACACCCTCATACAAGCCACGATCCACGGCAGCCGCCACAGTGAGAGTACCACCGATGATAGCGCAGACTCCAGTCAAGAATCCAGTAAAAGTCTTGGGCTGTGCCTCC
Organism: Aspergillus hancockii; assembly: GCA_001696595.2. Taxonomy (NCBI): domain Eukaryota; kingdom Fungi; phylum Ascomycota; class Eurotiomycetes; order Eurotiales; family Aspergillaceae; genus Aspergillus; species Aspergillus hancockii. The sequence goes on along the minus strand of MBFL02000338.1, from coordinate 4,885 downwards.
TTGTTGATTACTTTCATGGGCGAGATATCGTAGTTGAAGAAAACGCCGGGGATACCATTTGCAGCATGCAGACGTTCTTTGTGGCCTTCGTCAGAGGCGTCTCCGCCTCTCAGAGACCGCTTGTGCGAGGTCACAGAGTATTGATGAGTCTCGATGCTGCTTTGAGAGCCGTAGGCGATTCCATGGTGGCCGAGCGGGGAATCCTCATATGCGCTGTGGACGGCAGAGGAGAACAATGGATCCCAACCAAGTGGCAGATAGGAAGTCGAGACGACCTTGACAAAGTACATAAAGTTATATGCGGGATCAGTGGTCTCCTGCTGGGTGTTGTCGAGAGGATTGGTATGGTGGTGGTCGGTCCACTGCCAGCGATCCGACAGTTCGTCTGGGAGCTGAGGACCGAAGCGAAGCTGGTGGATAATATGGGTCATGGTATGCTTCTCAGCGTCGGGGAGGTCGCCCTCGAAGTAGTTCTCAAGATCATGCACGTGGACGTTTCCACTCGTGAAGCTCCGGCCGGGAGCGATGTGGAAGTTTCCAACCACCTTGTTCACGCGGAGAACACCTTCAAGTCGGCAACCCTCTCGGCGTTGGGCATCAAGACGTTGCGCATAGCCCTCACGTTCGCACTGTTCAATATTTTCACCCTTGCCGAAAGCCCATTGTTGCTGCGCATAGGCCTCTCGGACTTCCTCACAGGTATTACAGCACCGTTTCTCGCCAGCGGGCATAGGGATTCCACCGCACTCGCCGCAGTAATTGGGGTCGAGATGTTTCGCGGCTTCTTGCTCCGAGTGACTGTAAACGATGTGTATGAGTGACACGGTTCGTTTTTGACCAAAAGTTTTGTGATAGGGGTAAGTCAACTAACAGTTCCAAGGCTTTGACGTCAAGAACACGTCCCCCATCCGCAGGCGAACTCAGGCGTACTTTGTTTATGCCATGCGCCACACCGGTCTGTTGTTCGCCAGAGACATCCATTACATCGAGAGTAAGAAGTTCACATGGAAGCCGCGGGAAAGTCATGTTCAAATGGATCTCCATTTTCTCTCCTGTATAGCATACTCAGTCAACCTCCGTCGTTACAGTGTTGCTATTCGCTCTTACCTCTCGATTTATCGACCACCAGCTCGGGCAAAACCACCACCCGTCTGTAATCCATCCATTCTCCCCAGACCAGCCATAAAACAACTAGTAATGAGGCTATGGTGATGATTCCGCCGGAGGTGGTACGGATGCGAGCATCCTCGACCGTTTTGGCGAAAGCATCAAGCCTAGTGAATCGCGATTTTGGAGGCATCTCCTTGATCGCTCAGCGACCATACAGTGGGAGAAGGAAGTAGGTGTAAAGAATGGCAAGTGTGATCCTCCAAGTCAATTGAAGGAGAGGTTAGTGTCCGCAGGAACGACGTCTAGTAAGAGGACAGATTAGAACTAGGTACGTTAATCGTGATAAAAGGTGGCCCGAGCCCCAATTTAATCCAGAAGGAACAGCGATAGTATTCACTATATAAAGAAAGAACACTTACCTACAAAATGATTCGGTTGTAGAGTCAAGTGAAGCCGCCGGCAGCAAGCAATGCGTTCCTGGACTTTTTGGCGAAAGCTGTCCTGATGAATGGAGGATCGATTGCATGCATGTAATAACAAAACTACACTAAACATAGACAAATCAGCCTGAGTGGTCACGGGGAGCGTAATCCTCTCCACCTGTTTGGCAGCATCGGTATTTGTATTACCCATCCTACCAAAGGACAGAATGCATACTCTGATTGGTGGCGACTATCCCCACTCCAGGGGTGTCTGGTCGCCTGATCACGTGGATATGCAGGCATCTACTGCCTGGCTCTCACGTGATAACGCTGCCTGCGGGATATGACTGGATTCACGTCACTTTTTCTGTTTGACTTCTTTGGCACTCTTTTTTTGAAATTCCTTCAAGACCTCGCCCGTGAGGTTTGGCTTTGTTCCGTTCTACGTGATTCACCTCGTTCGGGCCCTACTTTAAACACAACCCATTTCACTCCATTATTCATCCCTTTATCCCTCCTCTCTACTGCATGCCGACTGGATTGATCTGAATATACAGGCGCGTAGCGCTTTGTACGCCTCAAAAAATTTTACACCAACATAACGTCCCCCTCAAAAACGTACCAATCTTCTCTCTTTTCACGCCTGACATAGTCACCGCTGCGATCAACATGAAGGGTGGTAAAGCTCCCCGAGGCCGCTCGTCAGGTGCTTCGGACCGCGGGGGTATTCGCAAGCGGGGTGCAACAAAACGGGTCGATCGAGATGGTGATCTGGCGATGGACGCAGGCTCTGCCCAAGGTCGTGGAAAGAGAGTGCGTGGGGATTCTAGCCGTTCCGGAACTACTGGACCACGGACACAAACGCGCGACAGGGCACTCAACGCCATCCAGAAGGCGATAGCCAGCAACACAGACTCTCAGGCAAATATCCGACAAGGTGGCCGGGGAAGTAACTTGGAACAAGTCACCGTCCGCGGTTGGAAACAGAGCAAGGCGGCCTCAAACCGCGACGGGGGTCTCGAAAGCCTAATCACCTTCCTCGAAAAGAAACTCAACACAAACGACCCGAAAGCTGGCTCGCGCGCAAGGATTACAAAGGTATGTGCAACACTAAATATGGCGGTCACCGACATGAATTCGCAACTTCGTCCTCTCCGGTGTGTTCTCGTTTTCAGGAATGGTACCCTAGAACAAATATCGCCATTTACCCAGGCTGTTTTTGGCGTATATTCCTTTGGATGACTGCGGTTTCGAGGTCTCTCTTACGCCTTACTAACGTTCATTAGTCGCGGGCTCAAGGCGATGCTCTCATAGTATCTATCCGACCGGAGTTGATGGAAAGGATGCTTCAAATGGACGGGTTCAGTTTTGCAGGCGCACTCCTTACGATTCAAAAATATGATCCGGGAATGGATCAATCGATGCTGTCCGAGCTGTCGCAAAACGGTAGCACGCCCTCGGCTGCTGACACAAAATCCAAGATGACGACGATCCTCAGCAAGCGCTATTACCAACCACAGAAATTGCTCGACCTTTCCAAGCTTGGTAGCGACCCAGATCTGTTGGCGATGGGGATATTCAACACTACATCTACCGAATCCAAGTTCTTCCCCGCATTGATGAAAGTATGGGAGATGAATTTTGACAACCCCACGGCACGACGTGAGGCTGTAGAGAGTGTCAGTCTGGCGGACAATCAGCTCGCAAACATCACGGTCGTGACTACCCTAGCTCAAACACTGCCGGATCTCAAAAACCTTGACCTGTCCAACAACAACTTCAAAGACTCTCAGTCCTTAATAGGATGGCGATGGAAATTCCGAAACCTGGAGTTTCTCGATCTGACCGGTACCCCTTTCAGCATGGATCCCTCTTTCAAAGACACTATGCTGAAGTGGTATCCAAAACTCCGGTTCCTGAACAATACAGAAGTCCGGACCGCAGAGGAGGTGGCTGCGCAGAAAAAGACGCCAATCCCTATCCAAGCGCCGCATTTCCAAGATGAATCTCAGATCGCAGAGAACTTTGTCAAGGCCTTCTTTGTTGGTTATGACAATAATCGTGCTGATCTTTTGAACGGCGTTTACGACAGCAGCTCCACCTTCTCGCTGAACGTCAACACCACTGCTCCCAGAGCGCAACAGACCGAGACTGCACCCTGGGATCCTTACATCAAGAAAAGCAGGAATCTTCTCAAGATCAACCATCTTCCGGCGAGGATGTCTCGCTCCTATGTCGGTGCGGAGAAAATCGGTGAGCTATGGAGCACCCTTCCGCAGACAAGACATTCCGACATAGGAGCTCACCCCGAGCAATGGCTCATTGAATGTTTTCCCGTCCCGGGGCTCCCTGACCCTTCCGGACAAAGCGCGACTGGCGTGGGTGGGCTTCTTATAATGGTGCATGGAAAATTCGAAGAGATCAATGGGCCAAAAGTCGAAACCCGGAGCTTCGACCGAACGTTTATCCTTGGGCCTGGCGGAGGCATGGGAGGAATCCGGGTGATCAACGATATTCTCTGTCTGCGGGCTTACGGAGGCCATGAAGCATGGATGCCGGAACAGCCGATCGCTCAAGTAGCCCAAACAGGGCAACCTCCTGTTCAACAACCAGTGGCTCTCCCGGGCGCTCCCGATGGCTACGGTATGCCAGCGCCCGGGAAACCAGATGTTCAAGTGCAACAAGAGCAATTAGTCATGCAAGCAAGTGCTAAAACTGGAATGACCCTTCAGTATTCTGAGATGGCGCTTTCTGGGAACGGTTGGAACTTGGACGCTGCTTTGAAGAATTTCGAGGAGCTCAAGGTAAGCCACTTTGGCATCTGGTCGCATTTAGGAACTTTACTTATACCACACACAGGCACAGGGACAGTTACCTCCAGATGCTTTTCTTCCTGGAGCTGTCTAGTTGTTAGCTAATTTTCGCATACCCAAAAAATCCGAGTGAAGGAAGCTCGTGGTGTTTGCTTGGAGTTTCCTTACTTCCTTATTTTTATATTATCCTGTATTGTTTGTGTTTGCATGGCTTAGGCGAACGGTTCTGGGGTTCTCTGACTTTCACATTTAAACCTCCGAAAGACCACGATCATCATGTCCATATAGAAAAGGGGAGATTCAATATCCCCTGAGACCAATATAACCTACGTGGGCCGCTTACTGCGGACCAACAAAGACCCCCACAATCTACCAAGGGTGTAGAAGACTGTCGGTATGAGAGCAAGACAAATAACACTTGTAAAGGAAATGAATGAGTTCTCACTTGCAGACAATATTATCCTTTGATAGTTGGACTCTGGCCTTTCTAGAAAATGGAAAGGAATTCTTGATAGAGGAATCGGTGTTTTTGGTTCAACT
>MBFL02000337.1:0-37263 GCA_001696595.2 Aspergillus hancockii | reverse complement strand
CCCGCCCCCTTCGCGCCGACCCCCGCAAGATGCGTCCCGTCGCGCCGCAATAATACGTCAGCATCATCCATTAGTTGCACGAGCACACTCCCGCTCTCAGGCGCAAGTTCGACGTCAATCCCAGCACTCTAACCATCATTCCGGCCCAACAGGAATCTCATCTCCTCTTCTACGCCAACAGTTCCGCCGCCCTAGTTCCAGCTGTGGCCAGAGCGCAAAGCTGTCTGCTATTTCCAGCCGCCGAACCCTTACTGGCTCCAGCCGAAACTATTGGGATATTGGCGGTAGTGTAGACAGTGGTAGTGCTATTGTACCTGTTGGGGCCGGTCTCGGATCTTGGGGTGATATTTAGCCACATATTACCTTGTTCAAACGCATCCATATTCCGCGACTCATGACATCATCGCGAAACAACTCCACTCTACTCCATATATATTGTGCATCCTGGTCGTCGATGTTCTACTAATAAGGCTTCTCTATCCATAGATCAGGCAGGAGTTTCTGGGGCACTGTCATGATCCATGATTGCTATACCTCTATTGTTTGGTTCGGCTATTCTCTTTTTTTTTGGTGCTGTCTGGGTGTTCTTACATATATATATTGGTCTAAATTATTTCACGTATCATATTGGGTTTCTATTGGTGTGATCTTTTCTACATATATATATGCATTTCATTACATATTAAAGCTGGGCAGCAAGGGTCTAGATGGCAACATATCAACCGGGACAGGTGCATGACGGTGTACAGTATGTCAAGAGGCTACCCAATCTAGGTTTTATACATATATCGGAAGGTGACATTCTCAAAATATGCTGCATGTTTCCTACATTCATTGCCTATGCATGAATCATAATTTTGACGTGATACTCAAACTGATCTTGTGTTTACTTCACAACAGGTGTTTGGGACGGGATATTCATACCCTTGAAAAGACCGTACATGTCTAATCCAAAATCTTTGCAGAATGTAGTAGAAGTGAAACTTGGAAAAGTGTCTTTGAACTATGGTGCGAAGTGGGTCAAGGACTATATGGACATATACATGTTCTTTCTCATCTCCTAATGAATGACAGATATATATTTCCGCAGTATGTATTGCCAGGTTTGAATGATAAGTGAACAGACTTCCGTATATCTATGTAGTTAAGCACAGTATTATGCCTTTATGATGTCACAACGGAACAGGGTCTTCCTGTTGCTTGAATGACTAGATCTTGGTCTTTCCCGTCATTATTGATAAGTGGTCGATAAATCAGGAAGGTGTCACACATAGATGCTGGTGTCAACTACCACGGGGTACTTAGTCTTGAGTAGGTACAAACGAGGAACCGTCCCATAGATTATTTTGGCTCTACTCATACGGTATGCAAAATGTATAGTCGAGGGAAACAAGCCGAAGGAATCCATGATTATCAACTCCGCCATGCGAAAGGACACTAAATTGACATCACAAAATAACGAAACATGTATTGAAAACCGGAGTAATAGTAAAAATTCATGTCTTTTTTTAGAGTCCTAACGCTAAAATATCATTCCATCTAAGCCTGAGAAAGGTTCTCGTAGGCGTCGGGGAAACGCTTCATGTTCTCCTCAACGAGACCGTGGCCACGCAGGAACTGAACGTAGGCACCGTCCTGCTTGAGCTTGCCCTCCTGGCGGAGCTTGACGTAGTCCTCACGACGAACGGGGGTGAAGCCCCAGTTCTTGGAGACGACGATCTTCTGGCGACCGGGGAACTTGTACATGGAGCGACGGAGAGCCTCGATGGCGGCGGCGCGGTTAGAGTCACGGGTGCGGACGGACAGGATGATCTGGCCGATGTTCACACGGGCGACGGTACCCTGGGGCTTACCGAAGGCACCACGCATACCGGTCTGGAGACGATCGGCACCAGCGCACGACAACATCTTGTTGATACGGATGACGTGGAAGGGGTGCACACGGACACGAAGGTGGAAACCTTCCTTACCAGCGATCTTCACGAGGTACCTGAAAATTGTGGTGTGGTTAGTTTCTTATTGTCCTTTTGCGATCGTGTCTCAGGTGGTCGACATACTTGTTGGCACAGATACGGGCGGCTTCGAGAGCCTCGGAGGAAAGCTGCTCATATTCGTTGGAGACCATGTGCACACAGAGAGGGAAGTCATCAACGTTCGCCTTCTTACGTCCCAGATCGAAGATACGAATCTTGGGGTCGGGAACACCACGGTTGAACCGGGACTTGGGGTAGGGCTATGAACCAAACATGTTAGTGAGACGTGCTTGGGAGACCGATGATAATTGAAAACAATAATCCATCCGACATGGGCTCAAAGAAAAAATCGTAGTGGGATGATTTCGCGATGACCACATTTCATATTCCTCCTTATCCTTCGACGTGGTACACTTCTATCGTTGTTCCCCCACAAGCGAGAAAATCCGAGCCCAAAAATCCACAGAACACGAAAATCAAAGAAAAATCCATCAAACCGTCAACGCACCTTGTTCTTGCAGTAGCGGTAGCAACGCGCGGGACGACGAGCCATCTTGAATGTTGGAAATGACCTTACTGCACTTCCTGCGAACGGTGTTGTCGAAAAAGGTGGTGTCGAGAGTTCAAAAGGGAAGGGAGGTCTTTTGGACGCTGCACTTCCGACGTTGATTTCCAAGCAGCGTCCACTAACGAGTGGCGAAACCCTAAACCCTACTCTCTTCACCAATCAGGAGCGACCATCGCCAGGCCGCATTTGTCAGACTTCGGCGACATTTCGACTGTAATACAAGGTTTCTGGTTTTAAGATACGAAGTACGGAGTATAAATTTGAGACCAGTGGATATAATCCCTCTGAATGCTCACTATTGCAGTCGTGGTCTTGAAGTGATTTATAAATACGGTGGCGTATGTCCATCTATTACTGTCTAGAAAATACCATACGAGAAAAGAATGTTGCACCAGGCAAATCAATAAGTGTAAAGGTTCTTGTTATTATCTATCACGTGCCTCATAGTGGCTTTTATATCATCCAGATAACATGCAAGACATTTGCCATTGCCTTACACTTACTGGCTGCTGAGGATGTCGGAGTCACCAGCATCGAGGACAGCCATGGTGCTAGTGCGGAAGAGCTTACCGCAAGCAGTACCAAGCTCAATCTGTAGTTACGAGCAGAAAATGTTAGTGATCAGGTACCCTCCACAGCCAAGGATTGCGGCTTCTCAGGGTGGCTCCAACACGACCTCCCCAGCGTGAGGGAGAGAAGTGTCAGAGCAAATAAATCTCTCGATAATGGGACACTTACGTTGTTACCAGAGAAGTGGTGAACAGGGGCCTTGGCAAGCATGGCGTAGTACTCGAGCTCACTCTTGCGGAGAGGAGGAGTGTTGGCAGCGATGATGACCAGCTTGGCCTTGCCGGACTTCGGAAAAATTGTTAGAATATTATTCCCATATATCGAACGCTTCCGATTGATTGCGAAAAAAGCTTACACGAAGGGTCTTGATGGTCGACTTGTAGCCAAGGGTGACTGGACATGCAGAGTTAGCAACCGAGACTCAAAAAATGCTCAAAAAATTGGAAGATCAAATCAACATACCCTTTCCAGACTTCATCACCAAAGCCAGACGGCTGTTGATGGAGTCGGCGTTCTTCTTGCTCTTGGGGGCCATCGTTACGCTGTTGAACTGAGAGTTCGGTGTGATTTGAGTGGTGGTCTGAAAAAGTGCGCTCCGGCCGTATCTTGAAGATGAGTTTTTTAATCCTTTGTGGGGTTTGTTGGCCGAGCCATTATATTTTCTCGGACTATCTCTGATCCGGTCCGCCTGGCTGACTCATTCCACCGTTTTGCTTTCGGCGATCCTTACCATGTATCATGTCTGTATCAGCGCCAACTGATCAAGTCCGTTTCTTACGAACTTTACATACAAGCCCTACTTTTGACTGGCTAAGGCGTGGCTCATGTGTTGTCACTGCCTTCAGACGAAGACTGAGTTGGATCCTACAGGAGTCGAGGCTTGGATATAGCAAAGTTGGTTGTTATTTCAGACGTGGCGCAGTTTCTTGCCATTAACATAGTCCGCCATCCTTGATTCGGTGGCAGGTTGATTGACTTCCATTCTTGTTCATCTACAGGAAGGACAAAATGCGAGACCCTGCACGCAGCAAGGCACCATCTTAAGGGTGGTTTGCGGTACTATCTTTATCCCGCCATGTTGGTGTGTTTGGTTGTTGTCTCCCCGGTGAAGATGTTCTCGTTTTCTCTCAGTAACCATAGTAATAAGCAGTCATAGTAATAAAATGTACCATTATAATTATTCTTAGTAGTAGCAATATTGATCTGGGGCCGTCAAGTCATGCATCGGAAGTAGTTTATGCATGTTTACGACTCAACCGACAAGTAAGAACGAAAGAACGTAGTGTGATTGTTGTTGTCTCCATTTGCGCCATTAGTGAAAAAGGAACTAAATTCCCTGAGCAACCAACAGAAGAAGGCGTATTATGGGGATATGGGATGTTACTAACCCCGTACAGTACTTCTCCTTCGAGGTAGTGTCACCTCCCTACTACTTACTGCCTTGGGCCGTTTCCATACAGGACTCGATCAACCCCCGTAATGAAATAGTAACGCCCATCCGCCATTTTTCCATCCCCAGAATTTCCCTCGACGTCCAGGCTGGTCGGTTTATCCCTAACGTGATACATTTCCTCGCCTTTTTCCTGATACATTTATTATTTTATTCCCCCTCATCCTTTTCTTATTTATATATTCTTAACTGTTTTGTTTTTCCGACCCAAAAGTGGCTAGTCTTGACCCAGCCATAAATTCTACGACTTACTACTTAACTAGACTTCCCCCACTACGGCATAGTGTCCACTGTGTTTTGACCGCTACTACTATATACTCTCCCTGATCCTTAAATTTATCACTTAATTTCCCGGTTGTTTCATCGCTGCCCTCAATCCTCGAGAATTGCCCCTTTTTGGGTCATCCTTTTGCTTCTTGCAACCTACGCTCGTCGTGAGCATTATCGTTATCGGTGATAATGTCTACGACGCCTCGCAAACCTGGAACACCGGGCAGTTCCACTAAGTCCTCGCCCGCAGAGAACTCGACAGCGAATGGAACTCCATCGCGAAGCCATACTCGATCTCCCAGTACCTCAACAAATGGTGTCTCTCGTTCCCCGTCCCTTCGTGGTTCAGCCCCAGTGTCTGCGCGTGCCGCAGCCAGAAAACCTGGTCGATCGAATCTCAGCACCTCGAGTGTTCCGAAAGTGAACCGCGACCCCTCCGAGGAAGAAGCACGGGCTCAGAATGCTGCACTCATCGAAGAGCTGAAGGAGCAGTTGCAGAAAGCCGAGACCGCCTCTGAGCAATTCCAGAAGCAACTGGGCGTCCTGCAAATGCGACTAGATGAGGCCATCAGTGAGCAAGGCAAGCTGGAGGATCAGGCTCATGAGAAAGACAGCAAGCTTGAAGCTCTCAACGGCGAGATCCGCGAACATGTCCGGCAGATACGTGATCTGGAACAAGCACATGAGTTGGAACGGAATGCCATGCTTCAGGAGAAGGAACAACAGGCGAGCCGGGAAGAAGAGATGCAGGCGACCATTCAGCGTCTCAAAGACTCCCTGACTCAGAAAGAGCGAATCAATAGTGATATAGACAAGAATGTCTCTCGTTCGTGTAAGGTTTCCCCTCCGTCACCTGGCCCGGTTTCTTTGTTTCTAACTTTCACTTCCAGCCAGCTTTCGCAATCGGTCTTCTCCGGAGGTCGATGGACAGTTTGCGCCCTCATCCCAGATTGAGCGGAGCCCGTCGCGAAATAACTCTAAACTGCTTTTGCAGAAGGATAAATTGATCGAGTCGCTCCGTCTCGAATTGGCCGAGTCCCAAATCAAACTCGTGGAAATGGAAAACAAAGGTGGTGGCCGACAACAGGAATTGGAAAGGGAGCTTCTGGAGGCTCGTATGGCCAACGCTCGTTTGATGGAGGATAACGAGAGCTACCAGCTACTCCTCAGTGAGAAAACGCTGAATGGTGACTTCACCAAGGGCGACTTCATGCGAGAAGCCCACCCCGAAACTGAAGAGACCAAGGAGTCTGGCAGCGGTTTGGGTTCGCTGGCTGACGAACTTGAGTCTGTAGACGCGAGAGCGGAAACCGATGATACCCGTAAGCTCGAGTCAGAAGTCAAGGCTCTGAAAGACCAGAACAAAGCCCTCACCCTCTATATCGAGCGCATTATCAGCCGTCTTTTGCAACATGACGGTTTCGAGACCATTCTGGATAAGAACGAGAATGATCCTCCGTCTACCGTCAAGCGGGCGTCTACATTCAATGACAAAGAACTGCCCCCAACGCCGTCTGACAAAGAAGATGCGCAGTCCTTCTTGCAGAGAGCTAGGTCAGTCGTTGCGGGCCCCGGGGCGCCGCGACCTCAACGGTCACGGCCAACAAGCATGATGCCGCCTCCAACAAGCGCTCCCTCTCTCCCTCCTACGGCTCATGAGAACCCGGAAACCGCGCCTAGTATCCCCATAAGTCATGCTCAGGCAAGAGGCCACCGTAGAGCGAGATCTGAACAGACAGATGTTGCCGCCGCTACTGTTGTCGGCCAGATGTATCGCGGACGAAACTCTGGTGGCCCTATGAGCCCTACTTTAATGGGACCTGGATCCCGTCAGAGTGCTTTATCTGGAGCAAGCTATATGTCAAGCATGAGCGCCGGCAACCGGGCTCCATCCCTCTCCAGCCAACCAGACCGCAGCCAGCTAAGCAGTTCAAACAGTGTTACGAGCGATCCAGCTGGCGATACGGCTTCCACCGGTGCAACCTCGAACTCTCCTCGTTCTAGCTCAGGAATGACCAATTACACCGGAGCGGTGATGACCCAGAGCAAGCTGCGCCCCTTGCGACTTGTGAGCGAAACCAAGGCAGCGGAGGAAGAAGAAGCTCGGAAGAAGTCAAACCGTGGTAGCTGGATTCCATGGTTCAACCGACCGAACACGAGCGATTCTGCTTAAACTTTTATTAGTCTTCTTGTTTCGACCATTACATCCCCTGACAAGCTGCTGTCATATACATTTCATTCATTTTTTGGTTATGTTTTATTCTCACTTGGCGTTTGCCATTATAAGGCCCGTTATCTGCCATATTGCATGGCCTCGCTGGGGGTTTAGAACACACAGAATGTCGTCATGTTTCAATCCATTGCTATTTTATTGATCTTATGATGGTGATGAATCTGTCACTGGAAAGCTTGCTGTATATGCTTCTTTGGCATCTCATGGCTACATCATCTGCGAATTTGTCATGTTACCCATGTTTATGCTTGGACGCTCGTTGAACCCTTCTACTGTTGGATATTTGTTTGAGGATTGATTGTGACGATATTCCGGCCTTGATTATGCCTCCCTCTCCTTGATGAACATATGATTTATATACTCTTGTCTATAGAGTGATAATTTTTTGTGAAACTACTACGTGCCGATGGTCCTGTTTCTGTCCCAGTTGCGGACATGTTTTGTATATCATTTAGTTAGGTACACTGTCTCAATATAGAATGTTCTCAAATGAACTTGAAAGCTCATAAAAAAAAAAACCATCAACTTATCTTGACTTTACTATTTTACTGCCATATCTTCGTTTATAGTCAATCATAATATCCCCATCTCAATATAGCCCGGAACAACAATAGTGCGGCACCGGATAGCGGCCAGCTTGACAGTAAATAGTTACCAACACCAAGTATACGACAACCCCCAAAACGAACCCACCACACACCCAATTCAAACATTAAACCGCCCAAAAATGCCAGGCTCCCTATCCCTATTCTCGGTCAATGCCGTCCTCCTTATGTCAGCCGACGACGGCTCCCGCATCTTCGCCAAATACTACTCTCCACCTCATCCCCCAGCCGGCACAGCCCCCAATTCCGCCGATTACCCCGGTGCAAACCCCTATCCCACACTCAAAGAACAGAAGGCCTTCGAACAGGGCCTCCTAGAGAAAACCAACAAGCAGACCAGCGATGTGATCCTATACGATAACCGGATCGTCGTCTTCAAGATGGAGAGCGATGTGATGCTCTACGTCGTCGGAAGCGCAGATGAGAACGAGGTACTGCTTTACAACGTTGTTTTGTCGTTGAGGGATGCTTTGGGGATCTTATTCAAGTATGCTGGTTCTTGTTTTTTCTGTTTCGGTTATAGGGGTTGGATTGGCTAACACATGCTTTTTACATTTGTTGCAGGGGTGCTACTGATAAGCGGACGATTGTCGAGAACTACGACCTCGTTGCTTTGGCTATCGATGAGATCATTGATGATGGAATTATCCTCGAGACTGACCCTGTCCTTATCGCCTCTCGTGTGAGCCGTGCTCCTACAGCTGATGCGCCGAATCTGAAGAGCATTGACCTCTCTGAGCAAGGTCTGCTCAATGCTTGGGAGCTTGGAAAGCGGCGTTTGGCGGAGGGTTTGCGGCAGATGTAGAGGGAGAATACTACTTGAGGTGTTTATTTGGGTTGATCTTCGCATGACAATGCTTTTTGTTTTTCTTTTTGTTTGATACTATGTGGCTGGTCCTGGCGTGGTACTGTGCTTATTATATTTCATGATGTCCATTTATCTAGTTGTCTTTTTTGTTGTCCTTTCACAGGGACCTGGAGATTCTATAGATACTCCTTCATGTTTCATTGCGGGTTTGCACTTGTCGACTGAGAATCCCTTGGATTGCTCTCTCAAGAGAATCCCTTCGATTGTTCTCTCAAAAGGGAGTCCTGAGATATCAGAAAGAAACAATAGTAGGACAACGAGTAATATAGAAACATTCGGACTTCCCATTGATATCCATAATTTGGTGGGTTGACTGCCCCCGTAAAGCGCTATCGAATGGGATAGAAAAGTGATCAATGATAAGTGAAAAACTGCCCCGCATACGTCACGCTTTACCTTTTACGCAGGTCCCAACTTGAGCTTTGCAAACTTCTGCCCACCAGTCACCTTTCTCCATACAGCAATCGTTACCCCTGGCGTTCTAGGTTAAAGATAAGAAGATGAAGCAGCGATTTTCGTCATTGGACGTTAAGGTATACTCGGCGATCTCGGTCACTTTGGACAGAACTCTTTTGGACTCACACACCCACTCAGGTCATCTCCCAGGAACTCGCCTCGGAGATTGTTAATTTGCGGGTTTCGAACATCTACGATCTCTCATCGGTAAGTCACCGATAGTTCTCTTGGTCTAATTCCATACTAACTTTGGATGCTGTCTTCCTAAAAGAGAATCTTCTTGTTCAAGCTCGCAAAGCCCGATCATCGCAGGCAGCTTATCGTCGACTCAGGCTTTCGATGCCATGTTACCCAATACTCCCGGGCAACGGCTACTATGCCATCTAGCTTCGTGGCTCGCATGCGCAAATTCCTTAAATCGCGACGGATCACTTCGGTCAAGCAAATCGGCACAGATCGTGTGATTGACATCTCCTTCAGCGATGGCATGTACCACATGTACTTGGAATTCTTTGCAGGCGGCAACATAATTATCACCGACCGCGAAAATAACATTTTGGCTCTTTTCCGCCAAGTTTCTATTAGCGAAGGGGAGGAGGCTCGAGTTGGGATCCAATACACGGTGACGAATAAGCAGAATTACCACGGGGTTCCGGAGATTACACTGGAGAGGATCAAGAAGACTTTGGAGAAGGCGAAAGCACTTTTTGCGCATCAAGATGGGGCGCCGAAGAAGTCGAAGAAGAAGAATACTGATGTGCTAAGAAAGGCTCTTTCTCAAGGCTTCCCAGAATACCCCCCGCTTCTGCTGGATCATGCTTTTGCGACCAGAGAGGTTGATCCAACGACACCATTAGATCAGGTTCTACAGGACGAGAGCCTACTTCAAAAAGTCAATGATGTCTTGGAAGAGGCCCAGAGCGAGAATAAGAAACTTTCAACGGAAAAGCATCATTCTGGGTACATTGTCGCGAAGGAAGACAGTCGTTCTGTTCCTCAAGCTGCCGGTGAGAATGAAAAGCCCTCGGATGCCAACCTTCTTTATGAGGATTTTCATCCATTTAAACCTCGGCAATTTGAAGGGAGAACGGGTTATCGAATTTTGGAATTTCCGTCGCTGAACGCCACAGTTGATGAGTATTTCTCGTCCATCGAGACTCAGAAACTGGAGTCGCGGCTGACAGAACGGGAGGAGACGGCGAAGAGGAAGCTTGACGCGGTAAGACAAGAGCATGAGAAAAAGATCGGTGCCCTCAAAGAACAACAAGAGCTACACATTCGAAAAGCAGGCGCGATCGAGGATAACGTGTATCGAGTCCAAGAAGCCATGGACGCTGTCAATGGCCTGATCGCCCAGGGAATGGACTGGGTAGAAATCGCACGGTTGATCGAAATGGAGCAGAGCAGAGGAAATCCTGTTGCAAGACTAATCAAATTACCCTTGAAATTGTATGAAAATACGATCACACTACTGCTCGGCGAAGCTGGTGATGAAGAGGATGAAGGTGACGAGCTATTCTCGAGTGACGAGTCTGAGGACTCCGAGGACGAGCAGGAAGCCGGCGAGGATTCCCAACAAGCGTCGACAGTGCTGACCATTGACATTGACCTCGGTCTTTCTCCATGGGCGAACGCGACGCAGTACTATGAGCAAAAGAAAGTGGCCGCAGTCAAAGAACAGAGAACCGCGCAGTCATCTACTAAGGCACTCAAGAGTCACGAAAAGAAAGTAACACAAGACCTCAAACGGGGTATGAAACAAGAGAAACAAGCGCTTCGACAAACACGACAACCCTTCTGGTTTGAAAAGTTCCTGTTTTTCATCTCTTCGGAGGGATACCTTATCTTGGGGTAAGTATTGCATACTGTCCTCTATTAGTGAATGCACTCTAACTCATGCAGTGGTCGTGATGCTATGCAGAGTGAGATGCTCTATCGTCGCCATCTCAAGAAAGGTGATATCTTTGTGCATGCGGATTTGGAAGGTGCTAGGCCTATGATCGTCAAAAATAGATCGAAAGATCCCAATGTACCTATACCACCAAGTACTCTTTCACAGGCTGGCAATTTATGTGTTGCTACATCGAGTGCATGGGATTCCAAAGCAGTCATGTCTGCATGGTGGGCTCATGCCAATCAAATAAGCAAGACTGCGGAGGTCGGAGGACTTCTTCCTATGGGAGAGTTCTTGGTCAAGGGAAAGAAGAATTTCCTCGCTCCATCCCAGCTTGTTTTAGGGTTCGGAGTGATGTTCCAAATTAGCAAGGACAGCCTCAAGAATCATAAAACACATGTCTTCGACGAGCCTGAGGCAGCCAAGTCGACCACAGACGGTGTTTCTGAACCCCAGCATACACAGCATTCCGAGCAACAACCGGAGACAGTTGAACCCTATAATATAGCCGAGAGTCCTAAAGAGCAAAACGAAGGGGACAGCTCTGAGTCAGAAGACGAACAAGAGAATGCTGATTCAATTCCCGCCCGAAACCCGTTGCAGCGTGGACTGTCTGAGCCTCTTCAAGCCGAGGATGGACAAGAGAGTATCAAGGATGCCGGGTCCGATGGTGAAGACGCTCCTGAATCATCAGAACCAGATCAACAAGCACCCAGCAAGAACTCGACACCAGCAACAAACGTGAAAACTGCCAAACCAGCAAACAGTAAACAGGCACCGGCATCTGGTCGAGGCAAAAAAGGGAAAGCGAAAAAAGTTGCAGCCAAGTACGCTTATCAGGACGATGAAGAGCGTGAGCTAGCTCTCCGTCTACTGGGAGCTAACAAAGGCAAAGCTAGCAAGGCTGCCGCCGCAGCTGAAGCCAAGGAAAACCGTGAAAAAGAAGCGGAGGCACAGAGAAAGCGTCGACAGGCGCAACATCAACGCGCTGCGGAGGCCGAACGGAAACGACAGGCTATGTTTGAAGAGGGTGGTGATGACTACGACGAAGAGACGGCTGCCGCGGAGGCAGCAGACCTTGAATGGATCCCAGCTTTGATTGGGATGCCTCATCCCGAAGATGAAATTCTCGCCGCTATTCCCGTTTGTGCTCCCTGGGCAGCCTTGGGTCGGTACAGATACAAGGTCAAATTGCAGCCAGGTTCGGTGAAGAAGGGAAAGGCCGTCAAGGAGATCCTCGGACGATGGGTGGCTGAAACTACCACTGGCAAGGTCAAGAAAGAATATGCTGATGAAGCTGGCATCAGCCTAGCTGATGCAGAGAAGCTCCGAATTCGGGAAGGAGATGCGATCAAGGTATGGAAGGATACTGAGATTATCAACAGCATGCCTGTTGGGAAGGTGCGAATTATGCTTGGAGGTAGTGGAGGCGGCGATGGTAAAGGAAAGGGCAAAGGTAGTGGCGGCGGCGGTAACAAAGGAGGAAAGGGTGGAAAGAAGAAATAGACTCAGCGTACTATTGTATATACTACCCTCTAGCATGTTGTGTTCTGAAGTCTTCTACATCTATTCCGCGTACCTGATCAGGTACGCTTGGATAGTGACAACGTCAACCCCACCTGAATCTACATTTAGATTCAGCAATGTGAAACTTTCTTAGCAGGAGTTTTCAAAGTATATTTACTTAAACTTCAGTATACCTGCTCTTCCTTTTTTGAGAAGAAATCAAGTATCGAAGTTGAGAGAAGTAGAATCCATGGCTTAGTCATATTACCGACGTCATCACGAAGATGAAATTTTTCACGATACAAAGACCGCAACTGACAACATCAGTTTATTTACAATTTCGCGGGCTTGGTAAGTCCTTTGAGGAGGGGCATAGGGATGGACTCCACCTGAAATTTCTCTAACAAATAAGGCTTTATAGGGCCGAAAACGCTTTTCCCCCCACCCACCCCGCGACTCGATGAGTTTTTGACTCGCCAATGTTTTTTGAGAATCACGCCCGCGACCTTCATTTAGATTATCGCAAGTTCGTCTAGTTGATCTGGTTATATCACCGAAGCTGGTTTCGTTCATCTATCGCCTTGTTGCCGGCGGTTGTCCGCGCAGCTTCACGAGGTTGTTCAGTACTATCAACACTATGTCGCCTAAAGATACCACCCGGATCTTGTCGGTCCGTCGACTTAACAAAGAAGGCCCAGGAAGCAAGTCTCTTACAGAATGGTGGGACAGTGAGCGCAGCAACAAAACGGCCGAAGCCGCGGCGATCGAGGAGGCTGCCCGGCTCCTCCAGACAAGCAACATCCCTGTTGCTTTCCCTACTGAGACAGTTTATGGGCTGGGAGCGGATGCGACACGAAGCGATGCGGTACAAGGGATCTACAGGGCGAAACAAAGACCATCCGATAACCCGTTAATTGTGCATGTCGACTCAATTGAAATGCTGGAACGGTTACTTAATCCCGAGGAGAGGAGCCCGCCGCGCGCAATGAAGTTTTCGAGGAATACAATTCCTTTGGTATATCAGTCCTTGATTGCCCGTTTCTGGCCGGGTCCTCTTACTATTCTTCTTTCTAATCCCTCTGGATCGCTCCTCGCGAAAGAGGTCACCTCCAACTTGGCTACTTTTGGAGTGCGCATGCCTGCTTCGCCGCTAGCACGGCTCTTGATTCACGTTGCGGACCGGCCGCTGGCGGCACCCTCGGCGAATGCATCAACAAAGCCTTCTCCGACAGCGGCTGAGCATGTGTACCATGATCTTGAAGGCCGTATCGAGCTCATCCTTGATGGCGGCTCTTGTGGGGTGGGTGTTGAGAGTACCGTAGTCGATGGCCTTTCTAATCCTCCAGCGATTCTACGACCAGGCGGCATTGGTATTGAAGAGATACGGACATGTGCAGGATGGGAAAATGTAACACTAGGATACCATGACGGAACTCTCGATGTCAAGGAGATCCCTCGGGCACCCGGAATGAAATACCGACACTATTCTCCCAAGGCACGTGTGGTATTATTCGAAGCTGGCTCCAAGGAGGAGTCTATTTCAAAGCATATACGCAAAGATTTGGAAAATACAGCGATTGGGGCACATATGATTGGCCTTGTACGGACAAAGCACTGGAACCGGGGCCTGGGGCTATTGTCTGAAGAGGAGATTCAAAAAACCCTGAAACCCCTTCCATCGTTGGTTAACAATCTGATCGGATATTCTATTCCCGTGAAAGGTAAGTTCAAGGAGGCCTTTGACTGCCATCTGGGGACCGATGTCGAGTCCATTGCGCGCGGGCTATTTGCGGCGCTCCGGGCCATGGATGAGATGGAGGTGGATGTCATCTACGTTGAGGGTATTTCAGATAAACAAGGTGATCTCGCTGCCGCCATTATGAACCGACTCCGTAAAGCCGCCGGGGCGGAATTGAGGGTATAAAAAGTTTCATATTCGATAGAAGGGTGGACATTTTTCTTTTATTTTCTTTCTGATACTGTAGATAGAGCTTAGTATTTGCAATTATAATTCAGCCACGATCTGACATGAACCACAAGTTGAAGATATTAGCCAATTTGTAGCTTATGAGATAAGTTTTTCGTTTAGATTATCGAACAGTAATCATTATCGTCATTCATATTTTCGTCTCCGTTCTCCGCCATTCAACAATTCGGAAGTCTCCGATTCCACATGGCTCTTCTGCTAGGGCTAAGATTGGGACCGGCTTATCAGATTGCGGCCTTATCAGTTCTTGAAGTTTGATGTGGGTCAGTCATTCAGCGGGTTTGTCACCCACTCCACCGCTTTTCTAGCCCAATGATAGTCCGCTCTTGATCCGACTTGACATCCTGATTAGTTTAGTAAACCCACTTGCTGTATGTCCATTCCGAAATATGAGATTACTGTAGGTTAAAAAGAACATAATTTCTCCGCTTTACAATGCAGTACATACTGAGTCAAACGTCTGTTTCATATCTGAAGTGACGATCTTTCCATATTAACACTCTTTGTTTCACCCTCAATTTGATACAACTCATTCAAAAAATTTATATACCTCATTAGCATAACATCCTTCTACCATCTTTCCAGAACCGGTAGCCCGCCTCACCCCACTCAGAACAATGTGCAAGTCAACCTTCCATGACTTCCTCCACGGCCTCCCCAAATGCGAGCACCACGTCCACCTAGAAGGCTGTCTAACCCCAGACTTAATCTTCGCCCTCGCCAAAAAGAACAACGTCCAACTCCCAAACGAACCAGCCTACGAGTCCATCGAGACTCTCAACAGCCGCTACGGCCGCTTCACATCCCTCGACGACTTCCTCGGCTTCTACTTCACCGGCATGTCAGTCCTCCACCATGATTCCGACTTCGCAGATCTAGCCTGGTGCTACTTCCAAAAAGCCCACGCTGACGGCGTCCACCACGCAGAAGTCTTCTTCGACCCCCAAGTGCACCGGGACCGCGGAATCCCCTACGAGACTATCGTCTCCGGCTTTGTGGCAGGCTGTCAACGCGCCGAGAAAGAACTAGGCCTGACTACCCGTCTCATTTTGTGTTTCGTGCGCCATCTCCCGGTTGAGTCTGCTGCGCTGGTGTACCAGGAGGCGCTCGCGCAGAGGCATTTTGAGGATGAGGTTCTGCATGGGCTGGGCTGGTCCTCGACGGAAGTCGGTCCGCCGAAGGATATGTTCCGGGAGCTATACTCGTCTGCTTCGGACAGGGGGATTCGGTTGACGGCTCATGCCGGGGAGGAGGGAGATGCGTCGTATATTAGTACGGCACTGGAGTTGGGTGCGCAGCGGATTGATCATGGGATTCGGCTTGTCGAGGATCCGGTGCTTATGGAGAGGGTGGCTAGGGAGGATGTTCTGTTGACGGTTTGTCCGATATCGAATCTGCAGCTGCGGTGTGTGGAGTCTATTTCTCAGGTGCCGATTCGCAAGTTTCTGGATGCGGGCGTCAAGTTCTCGATTAATAGTGATGATCCGGCTTATTTTGGGGGGTATATCCTTGATAACTATTGTGCTGTACAGGATGCGTTTCAATTGACGGTTGATGAGTGGGGGGTTATTGCGAGGAATAGTGTTCAGGGGAGCTGGATAGGTGAGGAGAGGAAGGCTGAACTACTAAAGCGTATTGACGGCCATGTGCAGAGACATGTTGCTCTTGTATGAGACAATCACACTACTTATATATGTACTTTTACGAACTGAATATTCTCTCCCGTCAATTGGAAGCCGGCATCAAACCCTTACTCAACGAGTACGCCCATATCATTCACTTATTATATACTAGAATTGTAGATAGAGATGGTGGATCATCAGGTGATATTAGAACTGCCAGAAAGAGAAGGATGCCAGTTCAAGGTTGCTTCCCATCACCACTACCACCATTCTGTCTTGCTTATTTGCGAAAAACATTCAAGGCTTACGAGTTTCGCCCTAAAATAGGCATGCTAACATTGGGTAGGCTAATTTCACAAAACCACCCTGTGACTAACGATAAATAACAACAACTTATAACACGACGCAAAAGGCATAAACCAAAAGAAGTCCATACAGGTTGACCAAACGTATACCGAGTTTCCATATGCTATACAGGTGAGTCCATTCACTCTCTTCCCTTAGACAGCAGAAAGTCTTCCCGGCATCTACGATGCTCTTTTTCACAAGCTTCTGGGTGCGGCGCTACTAGAGGGGGCGGCGCTACTAGAAGGAGCGGGGCCTGAAGGAGCAGAACCGGGAGGGCCGCCAGGGCCTCCTGGTCCACCTGGTCCACCGGGGCGACCGGGGCCGCTGTTTTGGTTGGCGACACCACCTTCCTTGGTCCAGTAGGCAGCGGGACTGAGTTCACGGTCGGTGGTCGGGTCGATGGCCATGGAGATCCAGGCGAAAATACCATCGGAGACACTGTCACCGAGTAGCACGTACTCCATGAAGGGGTCAATGTCTGCAGCTTCTTCTCTCAGAATACCATCGTTCTCGTTGAGCATAAGCTCTTGGGTGTTCTCTTTGTACGGGGAGAGAAGCTCAACCTCGGTGATGAGGTCTTGATCAAAGAAAATCTGGCCGATATGGGACGAGTGGGTGGTGTAAAGTCCGGAGACGGTCCCGTTGGCCAGTTTCACGGTGTCGGCGGCATTATGGGTCAGAACTAGATTGAGTCAATCAGCCATCTTGTCTCCTTCACATAGGATGAGGGTTAATGTCTGACCGTGAATATGGGTGGCACGGCCGGTATAATGACCTGGAAAGACGGTTTGGAACTGAATCGCTCCATCTTTGTCAGACTTTTGGATGCCACGACAGAAGGTGGTATCAAGGTTGGCCTCGCTGCCATCGCCGTTACCGTTGGCCTGCACGCCGGAGTAGACGCCCTGTTGGTCGTGTCAAGGTTAGTTCTCTGGGGCCCATATTGGAGGAGACAATGGGTATTACGCACCAACGCGTTACAGTGCCAGGCATCCGTGAAGATATTAGGCTCGGGCTCGCAGGTATTGGCGTTGATAATCTGGATATCAATCCAAAGAGGTACACCTCCCTGGTCTTCAGCAATGTTGGTACGGACATACTCGCCCGAGACATCTATTCCTCGTCAGTTGTAAGACATGTTACTGCGTTAATGGCCTAGAGTGTCATACAGTATGGTCCTTCAGTTGTGTCGTCCGCTAGGACGCAGGTAGCATTGCTGGAGAAGAGGTATTGCGGGTTGTAGTACTGAGTGACTTCTCCTTGGAGGTTGGAGTGGTGGGAGGTATTTAGAGCCGCCTCAAACGAACGTGCTTTGAGCAGCGGAGCCGCTGAAATACACTGGTTAATGAAGAAGTCTTGCAGTGAGGAGAACATCCGATACGTACAGGTAGGCAACCCCATGCGGCGGCGCAGATTGTGCACGGCCTTCTCACGGCGCTGGATGCTGCGGGCGGCGTGGCCACGAGCTGCCAGGTTCTCCGCGCAGTGAGACAGGCTGCGTTTCACAACCGGAGTGCGCTTCAGAAAAGCGGCGCGTTCGGCGACTTCAGCTTTGAAGTCGTGTCCAGGGTGAGCGGCGACCAGTACAGAGCTCGCAACCAGACTGACCACAGTAGTTGACAGGAGTTGGACCATCGTGATTGGACGATGCAAAAAGGGTGAGAGAATCTGGTGGATAAAAACGTCTTATGCGAACCGAGAATAGGAAACAGAGAGGTTGCGATAGTTCTGAGAACCAAACTGAGGGAGCGCGCCTGCTATATATGTCTCTTTGGCTGGCACCCAAGCACATCAGAAGTTCAACTTTTTCCTCATTATCTCCCTCCTTAAGCCCCCTGCCCCTCCCCCCACCAAGCTCCTCTACCTTGTCATCGGATATTTACCGGCCTTGTCCCTGTCATCCCCGGCTAGTCGAATTGACGACACTCTGACTTCCCAACTACCGCCGCTCAGGCGCACTCTGTACAAGTAGAGACACTCTAGAGAGTCAAACGCAGAGAAAGCCGATCCATACCAAATTCGACCAAATTGAGGATCTTGGCACTATAGGAGCACGCGTACGTCTTTGAACGTGCTGCAGCTTGACAACGCTTTTTCACCTCCGCGTCTTGGCAGCTTCTGCGCCGGCCAATGTGATATCAAAGATATCTAAGCAATGCCTACTCCTTCGAAAACGCAGTTTAATGCGATCATGGGGTGCAGATTGGTATTCTCGACAATTTGCCATGGGGGGAAATGTGAGGCTTATTCATATCGCCCGAGTCAGGTATTCTAATCAACCTGAGAAAAATATACAATTAGATTGACCATCGTTGGCCAACTTCGCGGTCTTTCGACACAGGGACATGGATGTCCCAGTGACCTGAAACGTCGTTGGGGGAAGATTGAGTGATGAGGATGGCAAGCATCACAAGCACTAACGAGTGCCGAGACTGGTAGCTTAAGGCGTGAGTCAAAACTAGATATATGAACTAATCAAAAGCTGATGAGGCGTCTCCACACCCCGCGCATTGCAGAAACGCAGAAACTTCCCCCAATTTGCCGAAATTGAAGGGCCGGTGGGTCGGCCCGCTGGTATATCCTTGCAGGGCATGCAGTATCTACTGGGACTTGTCTTTTTTATAGGTGGAAGAGTAGGCAAGCAAACAGGTTGCGCCGGAATCCCGTCGGCGATGCTAAACTACCGCTAGAGCAAGGATACAATAATAACGAATCAAGGCACTAAATGCAGAATTAAAACTTTTGCAGCTAGAGGTCAGGTTTCCCTGTGCCTTCAAATGATATCTACTTCACGGTAATTGGCGCCGCTCATTACTGATGTCCTCTTCTCACGAGTCAGAGATGCGAATTTAGCTTCATACTTCCTTAGTCTACATATAAACTATACCTCGGTATGTCTGTGATCTACTGACTTCGGGTCTAAACTAGCTGCGAAATAATATGAGACTCGTGGCATGGAGAGTGATAATTGGGCATTTTGCGACAGAAACTGTTTCCAATTAAGGTGATAGAGGTATCGCCGATGGAACGTCATGCGGCCAAACTCAATCCCTTAAGAATTTCATGGAGTTAGGAAGGAGACTGGCGAAGCTAATTAAGGCTATAAAAGATCTCGAGATAGTGTAAAGATGATAGGCTCATTGCACTTGTACTAGAGATATTGCTAATAGCCCAAGACAGCCGCTCGTTCCATGCCGGCAATCTAAAGGATCAATTTGGCATGTGTTTTCTAACACCATGATCGATCAACCATTGGTCCAGTTCTAATCTTTATAAAATATCGCCATACTCTAAGCTTAATAGCTTTTGTGGCAAATAGGACGGATAATTGAGCACCGTCTTCTAGATTGAAGTGTCCGGCGCTCAATCTCATTCTTTCGCCTTATTATCATTTGAGCGCAAGTCGTGCTTGACGCTACGTTTTTCCTGTGACAACCACTGCCTCATGCTCGCGGAAGGTGTAGGTATTAACAATACTTTTAGCGGCAACTTTGCGATTAATTTAACCTGTGCAAAACTCGACACAGCCAGATTTATCTTCGGTAGGTACCACTGGATATGGCATATGTTTCACGATACTATCAACAGGAATAGCTAGTCTTTATCAGTCATCAAACATGTTGAGAGCTCACCAAAGTTGCATCACGGGCCGTCACTTTATCTTATTATCTTATTTCCATCTAAGTTCTACATGTGACTTATTAGTCAAAGGTACAATGGATCCTATAATCATATCTCGATATCTTATAAGGGTGTAGAAGGTATATCGGTTTGAGCATAGTTGTAGACGTTTTCCGTTCTAATTTTGGTGCAAGCCTCGTGACTCTGCCTGTTCTTCTTACGGTGAATTACTACGCGTATTTCCAAGGTTTTCTCTATGAAGGATTTCTTATATTAGGCCCTCATTCTTCTGTTCGATCGTTTTATCATAAAAGTTCTTCAGTTCTTTTAGCAATTATATTCAGCCTTTGTTCTAATACTTCTATAATAGCGAAATATAGAGACTCAAGAAAGCTCTTATTTGTTGTTTAATTCTGAGTCCTTCTAGGAATTATAGCAGGGCTAATCCTCTTAATGGTACATGCCTGTGAGATGCTCTAAATATATTTTAGGGCACGGGTCGGTCAGGTGTTGTTGTCGTACCAATGTATGAGTACTATGCTGACAGAGATTATTGTGAGAATTGCAAAACAGATAAAGAACTTATGTATAGAAAATATTTTTTCTATAAATATTTGAGTATCCAAGGATACCCAAGGATCAATGTCTGAGTGTATTTTAAGGAATTTGTATATCCGACGTTTTCAATCTTAAGTCTACCCAAAGATTAGTAACATAGTGCAACATCTGCTGCCAAGCTTGGAGACGGAGGATCTGACAATTAACCAGACAATAGAATACTTCTCATTTACCGATAGTATTGACCAAATATTAATAGGCAAATGCGCCCGACCATTCCTTCATCTCTCGCCCTGATAGGTTGCAGAGCCGGGGTCTTGCAACCCCTCCACAACTCCATCCCTCGCGAATTCCTTCAAGCACCAACGTCATCTGTTTCTACGAGGACTATTGCTCCTCTCTATCACACCCCACGCTCTACAATCACCAAAAACACCTTTAATCAAAAAAGAACCATGTCCTCAAACTCTGCTGACGAACGCTACAAACTCGTTTTCTTCGTCCCGCACTCCCACCTTGATACCTGTAAGGATGCCGTCTTCGCGACCGGGGCAGGGACCTTCCCGGGCGGCAAATATACCAAATGTTGTTTCCAGACGCCGGGCCAAGGGCAATTCCTGCCTTCCGATGAAGCGAATCCTGCGGTCGGAGCGGCGGGCGCATTTGAGACGGTGCAGGAAATGAAGGTGGAGGTGATGTGTTTCGGTCGGAGCATCATGTTGCAGGCGGTGGATGCGCTGGTCAAGGCGCATCCGTATGAGGAGGTCGCTTATGAGGTTTATAAGTTGGAGAATGTGTAATAGAGGTGTGTCTTGCGATGTTTAGCATGGGTCAGAGGGAGGTTGATACGGCTGTTCTTTCAGACGAGAGTAATAATGATAATTGATGGAGAGGTATATGCATGATGGGCCTTCACAGTGCTTTCAATAGACTTCCAAAGAGACAGTTCAGACAAATATCTCGTAGGGACAAAGAGAATTCTTTTCCTAAATTTAAATAATCTTAATGGTGAATGATTTCTTCATAAAGTGTTTTTATCTCACGGATTGTTGTTGTGCACAACTTGGTTAGTAAGTAAATGAATGATTGGCACAGAAGGCGGGAGTAATCTGTCGTCGCTGATTGGCCGACCGCAGCTCCCGCAAAACGCCTCAACTCCAAACTTATCGATCGACCACCTTCAATAATCAATCCATCGTCGCCTTCGTCCTCCCCCATCTACTCCGATCCCTCTCCGCCGCCAGCAATGGCTTCCAAATTCTTCCCCGCCGTCCCACGTGTCGGTCGCCAGTTCTTCCAGCGCGCCTCCAAGACTCAATGCAGACCGTTCTCGGCTGGTCCGCAACATTACAGTGACTCCCTTGCCGTGGTACGTTCATGATATATCGGCGATAGCATAAAGAAAATTATTGGCTATCGCAGATAGCCTGGGGACTTTGCATGGTCTCGATTATTGCTCTAGCAAAAAGTCTGTGAAAACGTTTGTTTGCTGATTGAATTGGTTTCCAGCACCGCAACAAGCCTTCTAACAACCCAACCATCCCATTCAAGTTCTCCGAGCAGAACCTCAGACTAATCGATGAGATCCTCAAGCGCTATCCCCCCCAGTACAAGAAGGGTGCTGTCATGCCTCTTCTCGATCTGGGCCAGCGCCAGCACGGCTACACTAGCATCAGTGTCATGAACGAGGTTGCCCGCCTCCTGGAGATGCCCCCGATGCGTGTTTACGAAGTTGCTACCTTCTATACTATGTACAACCGCGAACCTGTCGGCAAATACTTTGTCCAGCTTTGCACAACGGTAGAGCCATCATTCCGATTGTAGCTGTGGCTTCATGATTGTACATTCGCTGATATCGTTATTATTAGACCCCATGCCAGCTCGGAGGCTGCGGTAGCACCAAGATCGTCGAAGCCATTACGGAGCACCTCGGCATAACCCCCGGCCACACTACTGAGGACGGACTTTTCACCTTCGTCGAGGTCGAATGCTTGGGTGCCTGTGTCAATGCCCCTATGGTCCAGATCAATGACGACTACTACGAGGATCTTACCCCCGAGTCTATCAAGACTCTTCTTACCGCGCTCAAGGAGTCCGCAACCGCCACCGGAAAGTCCGTCCAGATCCCTGCCCCGGGTCCATTGAGTGGAAGACAGACCTGTGAGAACAGCCAGGGATTGACAAACCTGCAAGAGCCCGTATGGGATCCAGAGACCATGATGAGGAAGGACGGTGCCTTGGATCAGCCTCAGCAGCAATAAATACATGACAAATCATAATTTCAAGCCAAGAAGCTCATTCTAACTCGATACGTGGAGTCGGGTTCATTTTTCGCGTTTCAAGTTTATTTTCCTGGTTGGTAGGCACGGGACAGGACCGCCAGGTGTCAATTATGTACAGTATGCTTGTTTGATGTTTCTCTTCCGAGGAAAAAGTCAGGCAATGATGGTAGAGACTACCATAGAAGATCTTTTTAGCAGTACCCAATGCAGTTTCCTTTTTCCCAAATCCTGATTTCCCCACCCCTTGGACCGTTTTGCAATAGGCATCGTGGCATGTCATTTTACTCCGCTGCCCAAAAGGATCACTACCCTGGCCTATTTGATGTATGATGAACACATTCTAAGCATAGTGACCCAACACCTCCTCTGTATCCCCAGGTTTCTTAGCTACCATGCCACATTTCGGGGCACAAACACGCAAGAATCGACAGATATCACGGGCGAAATCGGATAAAGCTAGAGGGACCAGACCGGGTTGGACATCCTTTCGAATCCTGAATTCCTGCAAGTTGCAGAATACAGTATGTGAAACCCTGCAGACTATTCTATATCTGTCCAACGTGCGATGATCTCCGCATAATTTGAAACAGTATGAATTATAGCACGGCTGTTATGCATATTAGGCCCCACCACATGACAAGGCAGTGAATAATGCAAAAGCAGTCATTGTTATTGAAAAAGGCTAAAGTCTATGAGAATTGTATGGCAACTGCATGGTCTTTGAGGGTAGTGTAACTACAATACCCGGTTGCAAGGGGTACATGTGGTGGCGACATGGTTCGAATTGCCGAGAAGTGGATAAATCCTGCAAGAGTTGAACAAGGATGCCCAAAGTTGTGGAGGATTTTAAAAGGATATCTAGATGCATGTGGTGGCCTGACATGATCTGATCGATTGGGATAGGGTGATACGAAGATGGACTATAAAGACCAACAATTGCTTCAACTTGTCTGGCTAACATGTCAAGCCCAAAGAAATTCTATAACAGGTCTTTTGGATACACACTTTCTTTCTAATGGCTACCAGAATCATCATCCTCAAGGCAATCCCAGGCCACGCAGAAGAGCTAACGCTCTCACCAAATGCAGAAATACCAGAAAGCCCCAGGAAACGGCACAACCGCTCCAAGCATATCCTTATCATCGGAGGCGGCATCAGCGGCTTAATGACAGCTTGGATCCTCCTTGACAAGGGGTACAGGGTTACGATTGTGTCCAAGGAATGGGCAAACCTTGCTCGGCCGTTGACTTCGCAAATTGCGGGAGCTCTGTGGGAGTTCCCTCCTGGTGGATGTGGATTAACGGAAATTGAGACTCCATTGTATGGATACTCGAACGTGTCACAGTATCGAGAGTGGGCTATGCAGAGCTTTGAGTTCTATAAACAAATGGCAGAGAGGGATGAGCTCATTGGTGAGGGTGTGGGACGAGCTGCTGGGTTTGGAAAGTTTGGGACCAAGATGAAGACTTTATTTCAATTCTTTCGACAGCCGATTGATGAATGCGAACCCGGAGTCCATGACAGAGATAGTCGGCATTATGACAAGTATTTTGATATGAAGGCTCTAGACGAGAGTGTGGATTCACCGTTCAGAGAACAGCTGAGAGTTCACTTACATTCCATGGCTAATGCCAGTGGAGGGAAGCGAGGCAACTCACAAGCCGTGATAGATTTAGTGGATCCCAAGAGACAGTTTAACATTACATGTGCATATGAACATGCAGCGCCCATTATCGATACCGATGCCGCGATGATATTTCTCATGAGACTTGTTCAAAGCAAAGGGGCAGTGTTGGAGACCAGAACAATCAATGGCGACCTTCGTCTCCAAGAGCAAGAACTACTAGACGAATACCATGCCAATATCATCATCAATGTTAGCGGTATAGGATCGCGAGAGCTCGCCACTGATAGCCAGATGTATCCCGTCCGCGGAGCAGTCAAGAAGATCAAGAGACCAGCGGGATACCCTGCGGACAAAGCATTTCTTCTTCCGGCTCAGATGAACCCTGATGGCTCAGTGAGCAGGACGGTTTTCGTCGTTCCTCGTAATGATGAGACACTAGTGATCGGTTCCATTATTCAGCGCAATAATTGGCAACTGAACCTCCGCCTTGACTCTCCCGAAGTCCAGGCGATGTGGGAACGAGCGACTGAGTTCCTGCCCGTCTTAAAGGATACAGATCCTGATTCAGAGTCTCTAGCACAAGGACTGCGGCCTTTCTCTCATTTGAATGTCCGAGTTTCTGCTGATAGTCGAGTGAAACCTTGTCGGATCGTTCATAACTATGGACATGGTGGTTCGGGATGGACGCTGGCGGTTGGATGTGCGAGGACTTGTGTACGTTTAGTTGAGGAGATTCTGGATGCTGGCAGACCAGCAAATGCTGAAGTATGCCGGTTGTAGAAGGATTCGAAGGTCTGAAACGGGTTTTGCAGGAATGATCTGGCAATAGCTGGTACAGAAAGTTGCAAAGATTATGAATGAAGGACTGATATAACCTTTTCTCGCCATTTTAGTCTTAAAATCATATTTCTCCCAATAGGCATTATCTTATGCCGATAACAATCTCCCGTGAACTTTTTCCCCAATACCCATAATTCGAGTGAAATGTTCGCTGATATCTGGACCTCGGTATCTGGGAGGCGAGTAGCACGCACTCACCGGATTACCAACCAACCCAGCCAACAGTTGCTCTGCCTTCACGTCTCAACAAAGCGCACAAGGCAAACCAAGGAATAGAAGAGAGGAAATTTACGCCAAAAAAACACAACAAAGAAAATCACGTGCATCATTGGCGAGATATTTCCCATTGATCAGAACTCGTCGTCCACAACAACTCTCATCACCTCACCACCCACCACTTCTGACTCCTCAACATCCTCCCTCGGGGCAAGGGCGACCTCGCCATCCCTCTCAT
Organism: Aspergillus hancockii; assembly: GCA_001696595.2. Classification (NCBI taxonomy): domain Eukaryota; kingdom Fungi; phylum Ascomycota; class Eurotiomycetes; order Eurotiales; family Aspergillaceae; genus Aspergillus; species Aspergillus hancockii. The sequence continues at coordinate 11,531 of MBFL02000337.1, read as the reverse complement.
AGAGGACCTGCCCCCGGCGGTCTTGGAAGAGTGTGATGTCAATGGTCGTCCTTGCCAGTATGTGATAGATGTGGACGTGTCTGTGTTGGCCATATCGACGAGCTCGTCCGATGGCCTGGGTCATGCACGAGTCATAGTCATATTGAGTCTCAGCCAGCATTGGTGAGAGGAATATTACGTGATTTGCGCACTGAAGGTTACTAACTATCTGTTAGAAGGGTTGAGGCAAAACGTCGGTCCACTCACAGTCCTGCCGCCATCTCGCTACCCATGTGTAAAATCAGCACCTTGTTCTCCCCCAATCCCGCAGCCTCCTGAAATTGTTCTACTTTCTTTGCTGCTTTGCGATCTGTTGCTATGATTGCGGTATGCTTTATTTTTGCCAGATCCAAAGCCTTTGAGGCGACGTCTATGAGCTCAGGGAACTGTATGAAGAGCAGGACTCGCTCATTTCCTGGGACATCTTTGATGATCTCAATCATCTTGGCTAGCTTGCTGCCGCCATATTGGGGACTTCGGTCCTCTTCATCGCGTCCAAGACTGGAAGCGTTTATGACGTTTAGTCCCTTTGTTATGACGCGACATCCTTCCACTCTGCACTCTTCGTCTTCAATCGTCCCTCGAGCGCAGTCTGAGCAAAGGATATGCCCGCACGTGCCTAGTATGTTGAGTTCCTCTTCTTTGTCTGGCTTGGTATGACAGGCATTGCATGTAGCAATCTCTGAACCGCTTTGCACAAGGTGTACTGCTTTCAGATATCTGAGGGATCTTTCCCGGTCAACCCACTCGCGGATCAGTTTCGATAAGTCGCCTGTGAGTTGATCTAACTCAACCTTGAACTCGTGGACTCGGGTTGGCCTGCCTTTAAGTACAGGGACTTTATTGCAATCGGCTCTCTTGCCTTTTCTTGCACCTAGTTGATTGGGCTTAGCACCCTTGGTGCCACTCTGAGAAGCTTGTCCACTTGTCTATTTGCCATCTTTTGTTAACTTCACTCTTCTACTGAATCCTGGTGAGATGTGGTTGTCACTTACTGCATCACCGGCTTCACCCTCGTTCTCTTTTAGTTCTGAGTTGACCTGCCCTTCTACATCAAATATGTCCTCTGCGGCTTGCGTTGGGCTAGCATAGGATTGTTTCCAGTCATCTGTCTTCGATGTGAATATCGCGTTCTTCACGAGTGGATAAATCTTCCCAGTCACAGTTCTATCACCGAGACTGTGATGGAAGATGTTCGAAATGAAACCGTGAAACTTCGGGTGTCTCAAGTCACGAGTACAGTATACCCACGCAGCCTTCTTTAGCATCACTAGGAGCTCATCCTTCAGGTCCTCGAGCTGTTTCAATCGAGCTTCAATCAGAGAGCTGCAAGTGAGAATTTCAGGTATACCATCATGCCAGCGGTCTGGAAGTACGAGAGACGAACAGCGTTTCAGCAATGCTTCCTCACTTGACTTGCTGTGCTTGATTATCTCGTCCAGCCGTTCATTGTGGTCGCCCGAAGCCCCCTTCCTATTACCCCGACGGGTTAGACGGTGACACGCTATCAGCTGCTTGCATAGCTCAGAATATACTGCAACCTCGACTGGCAATAAGCGGACGAGGACAAATTGTTCTGATGATGGAATCTCATTAGTCTCCGCGACGTTCTTACGAGTGAACCGATCTAGAAATATCTGTGCGACACCATGTCGACGGCGGTGCCATTCCTCGCTTCGAGGAGCTCGAAGGGACTGGAAATACTCGGCGTCTGATCGCTGTTTGGCGATCATCTTAAGTCGCGCGTTCTGCGACTGAATGCTATCGTCATCGACTCCGAGATGAAGACCCAGGAAGGGTGCTATCGTGTTGGCATCGGCAAAGTCATTCAAGGGAGGTGTACCAGAGAGTACCCATTTCGAATGAGCCTGCAGCTTGAGAAGAGCGACGAGTCGCTCTGGGTTCGCGAATGTGAACTCATCAATGACAAGCCGCTTGAATAAGAATGCGTGTAAGAGAGGAAGCTTGACCGTTGTCCAATGTTGAATAGTCCTGCCATTGATGCCGAACACCTTATGATCATTCAACACTTTGGCAGTCGCCCTCCTTGCGCGCTTTCCCTTGAAACCTTTCTCCATCTTGACAGAGCCTTGTGCAGTTCCTGGAGATGATGTTGTCGGGTCATCCTCGTACTCGGTATCTTCTGAATCACTTTTGTGATTCTTCTTCTCTTTCGTGTCTTCGGGGGTGATTTTTTGGGGTCGGAGTTTCAGAAGCTGGTCTACTCTGCCCCGAACCTCTTCCGGATCTTCATCTTCGCTAGATCCCGACAGCTCATCCGCACTCGATAAGTCGTCATGCTGTACCTCCATCTCTGAGTCGAGATTCTTGTTCTGGACGGCGTCTGCATACTTTTGCCCTATGAGCCTTCTTGAAGGGACATACGTGCTTGTTTCCTGCTTCTCTTTGACTTCCTGGCGTCTTGTCCAAATAGATCCTAACAATGCCTCGGGGCCTCCCTCTTTCAGAACCTGAATCTGTTCTTCCAGTGCTACATGCGCTCTAACAAACCAATCGTCAAAATTGCGGCCTGTGCTCGGCGGAACTCGCGGCATGCCCGTAAACTGTTGCAGTTTCTCGTAATGAACCGGGCTATTGAAAACAGCCCAGGAAACCAGGACAATATCCGCTTGCTGGAAATCTTGAATTGATTTGCTTGCCAAAGCCGGTAGCCCCTCTATCACAATAACGCGATACGTCCTCTTCAGGAACTTGGTGATTTCAGATTGCCACTGCCGGATCATGATCTTGGGCACGATGATAAGTGTGGCCTTTGTGGGAATCAGGCTTCCGATCGGTTCGGGCACAGCTTGGTGACTCTGCAGACTGTCTATCAAACCAAGAATAATGGCTGTTTTCCCGTATCCGACTTCGTCTGCTAAGACTCCTCCGCGAACGGTTTTCTGTGCGCAGACTTTGCCCTCGGCGCGCCACATCAGCATAGGAAGTAGGGCCTCCTCTACTTCTTCTTCGACAAAAGGTTTAACGTCAGAGCCCTCCATATTCATCATCCATGATAATGATCGCAACTGCTCGGGCCGGAGATTGAGTTCGAAGTTAGGAGGCTGAGCGCATGGGACGTCATTCCTGTTGTCGAGCAGCGTGAATTCGGGGAACACACGATTTCTCGAATCAAACGTGTTGGGCACCAGGCACCAGGAAAACGAGGGGATACCCGTGGAATTACTGCGGAAGAGCTTCCCATATGCTTGATGCAGCAACGCTTGAATATTGAGCGAGATTCGCAGATGTCCAGTACCTTGTTCGTCTACACGACGGAATACCAGGAATGGTGGTGGTCTGGACTTGATCTGACGTTCGTAGAGAGCTGCATCGTGGGGGTCTTCGTACGCTTTGATTTGACCTCGCTGGTTGCGGCCCCATAAGAGTCGGGGTTTCGTTGGCGCACAGACTGTGCATACGACACTTTTTGATTCGCTCGATGGTTGACCAACGTCGACGCGGATCCAGTCCTGGAACGCAATGAACTGCGCAGCTTTTTGAAGCAACCAAGAAACATTCCCTAGCAAGGCTGGGTATTCCACGGGATTACCCACTTCCCACGGGCCCTGTTTCCAAAATGAGTCGACGGTTGATCCTGGTGCTTCATACGAGAGCAAAGTGATATTCGCTCTACGACAACCCCGGTTGCTAATTTCCAATGAGTCAAGCGGCTTTAGCGTAGAGCAAACAATGGGAGTATCCGAAAGATAGGGTGTCAGCGAGACTGTTTCCAACTTGATGCTACTACGATAGTAGACATTGACAGTCTCTGGCTTCGGCCCTACTTTGAAAGAGCGCCACAGATGGGATACTTCCGCAATAGTCAATCGGGTTGCGTAGCCGGGGTTCCGGCCGTGTTCCAAAGAGAAGACAAAAGAGTCGAACTTGGCATCTAGAAGTTTTGTGGGATCCAAAAACAAGTAAATCGCTGGAGAGTCACCAACTGCTGGTTTCTTGTGCAAGCAAAAGCTTGCTGTCCCGCAGTTGGGAAGAAGATCGTAAGTCCCGCGAATTTCTGTTCCAAGCTTCTCTATATCATCGTCGGCGCCAGTGATTGCGAGCTGTGACCAGACTGTGGACTCGTAAAACTCTTCGGTCTCGATTCCACATTTGGCTTCGAACGATTCAACTTGGCTGCCAGTTCCCGAAATTTCTAATGGGAACTTTGAGCTTAGTGGTGCGATAATTTCCCATTCGCCTTCCAGAAGGGAATTGGGATAAGGTGTCAATCTCGCAATTGGTTTCGAGAGAATCTCACGGATGAGACACAAAGCAGGCTCATTTTCAGAAGGCTTTGCATATAACGACCAAGAAAGCGCTGAACCACTGATGAGAAGTTTCAAAAAGCCAAATTTACCTTCGTACGTCACAGCCCACACGGTGCCTCGTTTGATGTCCAAGAATCGGAGTTCGTCACCTACTACCTGCACAACAGCACCCAGGAATTTCCCCCAGATGCCATTGGGACACTTTATCGACTCGTCCGCCTTGAAAACATCATAAGCATTGAGAGAGATGCCGGACACAACCAGTCTGGCGGGGAGTGCGCTTCGAAGTCTACCCACAAAATCCATCGGCAAGCTGCGTACCAGGTTGACCCATTTCTCGTAATCGTGAGCCGGGTTCCCGCGACAGTCTGCACATGCCGTGTATTCGCACAACTTGCATCTCATAACGGCACATTTGGTGGCGGACTGTCTCTCGCACACGCAGTATCTGACACTACTAGCGGCTTGTGCTTGAATGTCCGAGACATCTATGTCAGATACGCGGTCGACCTGGATACCACCTGAGATGAGTGCGTAGTCACTGCAAAGCTCAAAGCGTTCGTGCTTCGGCTTTTCTTTCGGAGAACCAGACGACTGGCTTCCTTTATCGAAGATTTTGTGGCACGCGATTAGTGCCGACATGATTGCAACGCCGATGACCGTAGAACTCATCGCATTTCCAGCGAGTTGTTGGAGTTCGTTCTGCGTTTCGCGCGCCAGTATAAGTCTGTCTATAGGCAGGCCCTGGAGGCCGAGGGCCTCAAGCCCGCATAGCGGTCCGCCTCGTGTGGTGGTATATGGTATGCCACACGGTGTGATACAGCCCACGATGCCATACGCACGAGTGTCTTTATCTCTATCGACACCTTGAGACAACTCCAAAAACCGCCTGCAAACTCGTCAGTACGGGATACTCTTCACTTTGCCTTGTAGGGCGTGGGTGGGAGGTTGGGGGAAGAGGTATCGGTGGTTACGTTGGAGGGAGCAGGGGATATAGGGATCAAAGTTGGGAAGCCGGCGGGGTGGGGGGACGGTACGCTTACTCTTTGTGGTTCATATCATAGCCAGCAACCAACTTCCGCAAGAAATTGATGTCAAGCGTGTCCCAAACACGTTCCGGAAGATTCTTAAGCCACGACAGCCAAGTGAAGTCCGGCATCAAACAAGTGCCATCAGCCTGCGACTTGCTCCACGGACGCTGGAGTCCCAGCCCTTCAACCAAGCGGTACGTCCCATGGCGGATCTGATACTGCGACCAATTGACGACCGAACGCGCACCCAAGCGCGCCGTCATATCGTTCTCAATCTGTTCGAGTCGTCGGTCATCAGGCTCCATCATGAACATACTCGCCGGCGAGCTCGCAGGGCGCCTGAAATCCGCCAGGGTCTTCGACCAGGTCCGAATGTCATCTTCGGAGAGGGCGTGTGCGGCCATCAGAGCGCGGTCCACGCACAGCATGTACCCTCTTTCGCGGGTCTGAGGCAGGTAATAGGCTTTTGTGTCCAGCTCAGAATGTACCGCGAAGTAGTCGATTCCGCCCCAGGCGTCGGCGATCTGACGCCATGGGGCGGATTTGACGTTTTCCAGTATGATCATTCGGGGTCGGTATGCCTTGGCGTGTCGGAGTATGCCCCAGAATGTTCCACCCGACTCTCCGTCGGCGTCGAGTGTCTTGCGCTTTTGGTTCAACGAAGAGAAATCCACGCAAGAGAAGCCGGCAATGAGTATGTCTGCTTTCTTTGGGATCTTCTCAAGAGAACCATAAGCTGTTTGGCTGCTTGATGTTAGCGGAGAGCAAGACCACGGGTGTCTAGAGCGGGAGGGACAGGAAAAGAACAGGAAAAAAGTTGAAAATATAAAATAAGAAATCAAAAAGATGTGTGTATATCTATATGGAAGGGAGGGAGGGCCAAAAGATACAAAGAGAAATCTTAAAAAAAAAGGGTGGGAAACCAGAGAAGAAGAGAGAAAAAAAAGATAGAGCGAACATACGCAACGCGATCTTTCAATTCAGTTACATCGCGGAAGAGGAAGCGAGGATGAAAGTTCCGTTCGATGTACGCTTGCTTGTATGGAACGATCTCCGCACTAAAAAGGTGTTGAAACCTGAAGCTCTTCTCGAAATGCTTCCTGAGATCTGTCGCAGCCAGGTTAGGTCAGTCTCGTCCCGGGCACCAGGGACGCGAAAAGAAAGAAGGATAACTTACTCTCCTGGACCATCTCCAAGGCCAACAATGGACTCTCAGTTCCTGAGCATGCAGTGACAATACGAAGAGGCTTAGAGCCAACATGCTCGAGGAACTCGCCAAAGTTGAGCTCCAGTGCTCTGGCGGTGATGGAACGAAAGATATCGCTCAAATTGTGAAGGGGAGGAAGGTCAAGAGCCAGGGTTGTGCTCTTTCTTCCTGTGCGAGGCTCGACCTGCGATCTGACCACCTCTGGTGCTTGAAGATCTATCTCAACATCTCCATGAACGGCAAGAGACAAAGAGGTTGAACTCTCATGTTCAGCGTCGGGATGTTGAGTTCGGATACGCTTGGTTGAGCGCGCGCGGATGGCAGAAGAGGCAGTTCGCTTTCCGGGAGCCATGGTGTGAGTAGCTAAGAGTCTTCGAAGAAGAGATAAATGAAGCTATTGGTGATCTTGAAGAAACCATTCGCTTTGTAAAGACAAGATAAGCTGTATGGGAGCTGATGTATGAGAGTTGGTGAGGATAGGGTATGAGAGGATCACGTGTGAGGAGGAGGATACTTATAAGTTGTGGACATGGGAAATTTGAGAATCAGGTTTGTGGACGTGACGTGCCCGGTCCCTAGAGGAAACAAAGGAAAGAAGAGATTACTCGTCGATAGGGTGTCGCATCGTTTTGCTATGTAGTGTTTGTTGTTATGGTGTAAGTTGTGGCTTGCAGTGAATGTTCAACCAGACACGTAAAAGAACTCAAAGGGGTAGATACCCAGGCAAGTTTGGCAAAATACAACATTAGAGAGCCTTAAAGCTACAGGACTGAATCTACATATTGATTTCTTCACCTTTCTAGCTCCTACAAAATGGTTTTACGGATATGATAACTATATGAGAAATAGAGAAGGACTCCTGAAGTATAAACATCGTCCAAGAAAATAGTAGATGAGCAAATTCAGGCGTAGAACAAAGCGAACTCAAAGACCATAGTATGCTTATCTTGTAGTAATATCTTTGTTAGATATTCATTCTTATGCATGAGTGAAAATTTGCCATGCAGCACTTAAGTCTTAGGCTAGCACCGGGATGTCAAACATAGTAAACGGTGAATTCCAAGGACAATGACAATCACTAACAGAAGATTGGAGTAACAAAGGATTAGAGGAAAAGAAAATGGAAGCAACAAAAGGACGCTCGATGGTCTTTCAGGAATAAATGTAGTTATAGTACAAAGTAATCATCCTTTCAAATCTCGTTCTAGTGTAGAGAATCTCAAGTCCCATAAAGCCAAGACGAGACTAAACGATACGTATCAGCAAATGATGGCAAAGTCTTTAGGACTATTCTTATTGCTCAAATGAAATAGTCCAAACATATCAGTAAAAATAAAGTACATATTCTAATCTGGTCGGATCCTTGGTCAGCTGTCCAAGGGAACTCCGTATCCGATGCTCCATTGGTCTGTTCCCTTCCAATCCAACGGATGTGAGAAACTATAAATTTAGACGATTGACAATGTTCATATTTCAGGAACTACATTCTACATAACAGTAATTTAATGTTAAATTAATTAAATTTACTTCTAGGGGGAAAAATGTACTTGGAGTGACGGTGAAAATGCTGAAGGAGCATGGATGCTGAAGGTAAATCATAATAATTTTATTTGTCATTCGCAACCAATTCTTTACAACCTTGATATTTTCAAGGGGACATTTCACAGTCGGGATATCCTTTGGTTCTTTGCCCTCGTAACAGACTCATCATCAGCAGAGACTTGAGAACTAAGGGTCTCCATGAAAGGGCCCATCAATCTGCCGTCTCGAATAGCCTCATAGATCATCGATATCCATGAGCCGACAGTTTTCTTTGATCGACCATTCAAGGTATCGTCTTGGGCTGTCGGGTGCTCCACAAAGCCCATGTGGAAAGGAACGCCCAACCCACGGCGAACGGTCTGATAAAGAATCTTGGCGCCAGCGCCGAGAAACTCTTCTGTATTTTGATGGTTGAAGAACGCATCTGCCGTTTCTTGATATGACTTGCTCAGAAGAACAATAGCTTGGGTCTCCCATTGGTTCAGCTCAGAGAGACCAGGGCCGTTCTTCTCTTTCAAGGTGCCTACAAGTGTAGGGATAGCGTTCTTCACGGCGTCTTGGACTCGTTCCGGAATGCTAAGGCGGTTGGTTGCCGACCAGCTTTTTGTGATGTTTTCAAAGAGTGCATCTATTAGGCTTGCGAGTTCTGAGTCTGATAGATATGTGGAGAAAAAATCAGACGTCAGTAAGTGGAGTTGAGGCTTGATGTTTTCCTGGCAAGTCAAATGTAACACTCGGAGATCCAAGGCCTGACAGCCTATGTACAAGCTACAAGCGCACATGAGGGATACTATTTGGACTGCCTTCATGGTGTATCGACTGGAGACAAAAGCCATGGAGTTGATAGACTGGTTGCGCATTTCCGCTGCCTGTACGTGCGAGCTCACGGGATTGGCGAGATAAGCTAACTCCGCCATGTATGAGGCCATGCTGATATCCACACCTTTCATTGTGAACGAGAGACTTGGGTCATCGGCGACGAGGTTGGTGGGGAGACCGTTGTTAAGACTTGGATCGACCAACTCCGTGGACTGGGAGAAGAGGAGCCTTCCGAACATCTGAAGACATGACCTCGTCTTTTCCATGGCAGACGTGATGGACACGGCTTGAAAATTGCCTCCGTGGAGGATGTCACCAGATTCGGGGTCCACGAGTGGGTTATCAGTGGTGGAATTGAGTTCAACTGTAACTTGTTTATGGGCGAGAAGGAGATCTTCCAGCTGCGGTCCGATCCATTGAGGTACACAACGGAGTGCATATCGATCCTGCATCAAACCTTGGCGAGTGTGGGTCTTCTCAGATTGAATGCCCTGAGCTAGCTGAGATCCTTGAAGGAATGAGAGTATATTCCTGGCACATTCCATCTGCCCATCATGTGGACGAATAGCGGAGATAAAAGGGTGGAAGCTTTCTGCATTACCCATGAGAGCTTCCAAAGCCACGCCTGAGATTGCCTGGACTAAGATGACCAACTGGTGAGTTTCATACATGACGAGACTAGCCAGTGCTGCAGAGAATGATGTGCCGTTGACCAGACCGAGCCCTTCCTTGGGACCTAATACTTGAGGCACCATTCCTGCAGACGATAGTGCATCCCGGGAAGACATAATTTCGAGTTTATTAGAATTATGCACATGAACATACACATCGGGGTTACCTTCAATAGCCCCTGCAATGTAAGAAAGCGGAATGAGATCACCAGAAGCGGAGATGGAACCTCGTAGGGGAACAACAGGTGTTATTTGACGCTCTAAAAGCCGCAGGATAGAGTTCATTACTGAAAGTGTGACAGCTGAATGACCGCGAGCGTTTGAATTGCATCGAACCAGCATGGCTGCTCGTACCCAGGGAACAGGGATGGCGTGTGAACCAAGGCGCCCATGTCGCTTCAAGTTGACACTGTGATCCCTATCTGAGGTGACCAGGACACCTGCTTGCAAAAGTTGGGAAAGTCCGGACTGCAATGCAACTACTCGGTCCGTTCGAGTATCAGCGCTCCCGCCAAAGCCTGTATTAACGCCTTCAAGCAAAGTCAGTATATTGGTGTGTATGTATAAAAGTATCACAAATTTGGGAAGATCAACCAACCATAAACATGATAGCCCTTGTCGAGGTGATCCCTCAGGACCTGCACACTGGCCTCAATCCTTTCCAAGACGGCAGAATCTGTAGTAATCTTGGGTATGCAGCCGTGGCTGCCAATGGTTAGTCCCGTCTAACCAATAGCATTGACCCAAAATAAGAAGATCATTGCCTTACTGTGCCACCGCTACTACAGCAGAGATGTCCAGACAAGCTCCATCGACTTCTAACCCACCATCTTTCAACAGTTGCTGCAGACGCTGTCGTGCCTGGCATGCGACCTGTATGTGGGTTTGAAAGTCACTAAGGTTCTTCATGTTGAACAGATCCATCTTGTTAAAATGAAATAGAGTTTGCTTGAAGAAGACCGCTCAAGCCGCACATTCTCAGGTCCCCATGCGTCTTAAATAGTTGTTGTCCCCGAATTTCACCGGGAGTCAGATCCGACATAACGCAGCCTAGACTATAACCATGGAATGTCCGCCGCCGCGCGGTGGTGACACGGGCCGATCGTGAGCTAATGCGAGACTATTTCGTCGTCGTGTATTTCTTATCTTGGTATGGGTTTCCACTAGTATGTAGCTGAAACGATGGATTACCTCTGAGGTGTAGTTGGTTCTTCCTTCTGTTCTTGGCTTTTTTGGCTTGTTGCCGTGCGCTTCATTTGCTAGTGAGCTGCGCATGCCCTAGGCCGCATATGATACGGCGTTCTCTTCTGTCGGCAGGGATCCTCGATGAAATAGCTCACACGCAGCTCAATGGACCATCACTGGACCAAAGCTGAGAGGTCAGCGTTGAGAAGGGTCGGCGATCTTCGTGCGCTAGGACCTCCGAGTGAACCACTCTGCAGGCACTAGCAAAATAGATTGAAGATATAGTTCCGGCCGACAGAACTATATTGAACGGAACGGAAACTGACCGACTCGAAGGATCTGATCTGTAAAACTCAAGCAGAAAACCACGCAATGGTGAGGCCTGAAAGTCGGTCAGCCATACAAAAAATAAATCCATAACAACAAGGAAGTGGAATGAACGGACAGGGTCTCTTCCCAATGCGGACAGGGTTGCATTAATTGGTTTTTAGTGAATAACGCGAAGGATCTAGAAGGTAACATCCGGTTGATATTTTTTTTTTAGCTTTTAACCTTGAGCGCTGATCTTCAGCGCCCATGAATAATCGTCAAGACAAGAGTGCAAATCAACTCTAATTCGTCCTCGATCTTCGCTTGTTTCTGCTACGTGAGTGAATTAAAGCGACGAGAGACAAAAAGGGAAGTCAAAATAGGGGTGTTTTTTTTTTTTTTAAAAAAAAAAAAAAAAAAAAAAAAAAGGAAAAAAAAAAAAAAGAAAAAAAAAAAA
>MBFL02000336.1:0-37268 GCA_001696595.2 Aspergillus hancockii | reverse complement strand
TCCCTGCCCCAAGCCGCAGCCCTGCCACCAGCCACCGTCACAACAAGATCAAAGCAAACTAAGTCCAAGCACCACGACGTATTCATTCAGTCGGTAGTCCCCGTCCCCCCCAAAAAGTAACCCATCATGTGAGCCCCGTGAAACCCTCGGCCCAACCCTACTTCCTTTTTAAGGTACAAACCTTAACTCCTGTCCGGATATCACGACCCTGCCACTAACCGGATCACATACTCCGATTTCGAATCTGCAGCTCTGAGTTTATTTCGTCTCTGCTGCGCGACGTAGGACCAAGGCCTGCGACGTTACACAGGTAGCATCGTGTGCCTAAGGTTATACACTCTACACTATATAAACGATATTCTAGGGAGAGTAAAGAAAACCAGCTCAGCCTCGGGACCATCGACAACCGAGCTAACTCAGGCCTACCTATCCCAGTTCATTCGGCCTGTACTGAGCATCCCGAACTCCCACCATTGAGTTCCAGCACATCTACACCATTCATCCATCATACAAACACACCTCACTCCCAAAATATCAAAACACCTATACAGCCGGCCGGCCCCCCTCTCCCCCAAAATAACAACTCAAACTGACAAAGAACCGCCCTCCCCCAGAAATAACCCCAATCTAGCGGCAAATCCCATCCATCCTACTTCCCCCCGCAACCCAAAGGACCCCCAATCATGCCACCATCTCCCAGATCAGCCCACACCGAATCCCCACTCGCTACGCGGAGACCAAACACGCTCGCTAACCCCAGATACCCCACGGGGAAGAGAAAGGACGAAAAGCGTCGTAATCATGCTCTGACGAACACTAACCCGCATCCACAGTCAGACTCCACCGGATGGGCTCCATCGGACTTGCGGGCCTCCTACAGTACGTACTAACTAATTAACTGTCACTAGATACCACAACCACCCCCCACCACCCAACCCACACTGCCAAACCAAGCCCCATATCCCAAGCGGAAGGAGGAGCAGATCCTATCTTAAAGGAGTGGAACGCGAACTCCACGAACGGCCATTACCACCCAATCCACTCCGTCGATCCACGTGTAGCAAACCCTCGGAAGAACCGAAGCAATGTTGCTACGTTTTCCCCAGAGAAAACTAGTCTAGTCTAGTCCCGGGGCGAGAGTTAGAGTTCATCGGCAAAGGGTAGTGTAGGTCCGTAGTGGAAGCAGTGGAAGCAAGTAGGGCAAGGGATTGATTGTCCTGGGGCTGGTACGGAGAGTGACATGTGATTCCCGTGATTCCGCGGCTGGCGTTTAAGATTTACCTCGTAGTTCGGTACTAGTTAACATAACCCGATTATTGAAGGTTATACTTCTATTGGGGGGTTTCTGATTGGTGGCTAGTGCTTTCGGCCCCGATATGGAATCGAACGAAATTGGGGATCGTTGCGGGTTGTGCTTTTTTTTGGTACGATGCGCATGGTCTAGAAGTGGTCTACGTTTGGGGAATCTTTGGATATGACTCTTGTTACTAAGAAGGTTGGTTGTTTGTGAGGGTCTGTGGGTGCAGCGGATGTGGCTCCGCTTTAAGCTGGATGGAACCTTAATGGGGGGAGATGTGCTCCTTGATGCCCTAGGAAGGTGGTTTGGGAGTGGTTTGGGACAATGCCTATGGTTCGATGGTTTCATCATATTGCCGAAATGCGGGGGACGATTTTTCCTTTTCCTTTTTTTATCTTTTTTCTTTTGTCTTTTTTCTTTTTTCTTTTTTCTTTTGTCTTTTTTCTTTTTTCTTTTTTCTTTTTCTTTTTTTTTAAGCTGTACAGCTAGTCGGATCGGAAACTTTTCTCATCCGGCCTTTTGTGGCAGATCTTTGTTGGTTTCTGCAGCGTTCTTTTTGGGTAGGGTTTGCATGTTCCGAGGGACAGAACCTCGTTGAACCAGATATTAGTCTCTTCTATTATCGTTCGAATGGTTTACTTAATATAGACAGGTGAAATATGAAAGTAACACTCGGATGTAAATGCGAACCAAGAAGCGCAAGCATAAGCACATAACAAATAGGGTATACAGGGTCATGCATCGTACACTATACAGGACTTTTCGTTAATTATAACGAGTAGAAGTGAAATCAAAAAGCAAGGGGGAAAAAAAAAAAAAAAAGGAAAAGAGCCCATCATTGAGACAGCCCCCGCTGATGATTCGACTGGGCAAAAGTCGACGACGGATCCCAATCGTGCCCTTGTGACGCACTGGGCGGCCGAGGTGAAGAGAAACTCATCGACGGCTGCACGTACCGCGCATCTCGTCCGTAGGTGCCCCCCTCGGGACTCTTGGTGCGTGCAGGCGTGGGGGACCGGACCATCGGTTCTGGGGACTTGCATGACGCTAGCCCGGAGCTTTCGAGCATCTCGTAGGTGCGGGTGTCGGGGGTTTTCGTACGAGCGTCTGCGGAGACGAATTCGTGGTGCTTGCCGAATTTGGTGCGGAAGAATTCGGCCCAACCGAGGAACATCGATGGTCGTGCGAAGAGGATGAAGTTCCAGAATCCTACTAGGGAGAGGAGAATCAGGAGGGCCAAAAGCATGGCCTCGTTGGGACCGATGGCGTGCGCCTCTTTCAGGCACTTTCTCTTGTCGCCCTTGGACGCGACCAAGCACAGAAGCCATGGTTGCGCCTTTTCCAAGTTCGATGCCGTGAGGTCGGTCTTGGAGTCGATTTTGATGAAGGTCACTGCGAAGAAGATGACGTTGGCGATGATAATCAGGACCACGGCCATGCCCCTCCACTGCAATTGTAGGACTCGTCGAATGCGTCGGTATGCGTGTCGTGCAGTCACGGTCCGGACGCTGGACGAATACGTCTGGTGATTGGAGCTGTTGTTGGTGGAGTCGCTCGTGTCAAAGATAGACTTCACGTAAACATGGATACAATAGGCCATGGTTGCGAGCTGCAGAATCAAAGATACCGCGGCGAATGCCATGATTGGGGCCCAGTAATCCTTCACCCCATACTTAATGTTGATATGGCACATGTTACCGAATCGAAAAGACACCCCTGTTAAGATGAGCATCACCGTAATGCCGATGGCAGGGATGCCCCAGCCGCAGATCAAAGCCCCCCACATGAACTTTTTGCCGAGGATCACTTCCCAGCAGACCTGAAGATGGAACGCAAGGGTGCGGATGAAACCTAGGACGGTCAGCACGCTGGAGCCACAAGTTTGTCTGGCACCACTTACTCCACGATACTACTGCCCAGCCTCCGAAGAGTAGCAGGGTTCCGGACCATGCGCAGGACAACGTTGAGTGCATATCATTTGGCGTGATTGGGTTGTAGCATTGCTCGGGTTTAGCCCCGAGAGGGATGATGAACGCGATCTGTACGGTCAGCTACCTACGTCAAATCTCTTGTCTGCCATGACTACATACCTCCATAAAGCAGATTCCTATCGTGAAACAGATGGACAGGTAGTGGCGCTGCGTCCATTTTGCAGGGAGAATCGCATATGAGACAAGAAGGAAGATACAGAGGGGTAGGACCGCAACACTGATCCAACTAGCAGATTTTGCTTTCGAAGTTATGTCTGCCGGTTTCCATTATATTAGAACAGCTCACCATGGAAGTAGACATCTGCATGAACTTACTGTCCCCGTACATCCAGTCTGCCAAGGGACATGGCATACAACAAGAGAGAGTACCATTGCCCGTAGGAAGTCTCGCACAATATCGTCCGTCGATAACTGTTGAGCTGCTGATTAGCCCCCCGCACATACGACCATCTGGCCAAATATTCTCAAGGCGAATACCACATACATCCACCGGTTGACGGAAAGAGATCTTCCTGGAGAAATGGAACGGGGCAGTCCCCGTGCAATGGCTGATTTGCGTTCATGTTACAATGCTATTATGCGTTTTGAGAGTGTGGCGAATGCGGCAGACGGAGAGCAAGGTTTCATATCCCTCGACGATGTTGGATAGTAACACTCGAGAATGCGATTCAGAAGATCTTCTCGAGTGCGATACCCCACGCAGAGGCTCACAGTCGCGCAACGACTGCAATTGGCAGGAAAAGTGGGTTATAAAATCATAAAGTAGCCAGGGTAAGTCGGGGTGAAGAGGCGAGGGAATCCAGAACGAGGGGGGCAATAGTTAGATATAGTTGGAAATAGTGATGAGCCATCTTAGTGCCTGTCTCGGCATGGCATAAGTCCCAATCGCTTGGGGGAGACACAGTTCCAGTGGACTGACTGGGGGGGCCCGTTCACCAGAGGCACCGATGCCCCCGTCGACCCTGCAGGTCTGATTGGACGCATGCATCGCTGAGAGATTGACTGGAACGAAGCTCGAGGATAAGCTTGGCACCCAGGGGGGGAGGATGTAAGGGTGGGGAATGGTAGGAGGGAACGAGGATCCAAGACAGCCTTTCTGATCTTTTAGACTGTACGTCTGTCCGTCGGGGTTCCAATCGACTGGAGAGGTAGCGACAGTGGAGTCACATAACAGAAACCGGTATATAGCACCAGAGAGGGGTATTGGTTATTACCGCATCTGACACGAGGTCGCGGTATTGTTGCCTAGTCCCCATCAGGCAAATTTACAGATGACCCGTGATCTTAGGGCTCAATGATCACGGCTGATTGGAACACTGAAGTACCGGAGCAAGCTCCACCGGACATGGAGGGTCCATTTTCTGACTTTCAATTTAATATTGCTAATGGTAATTATAGAAATTGAAATCGAAGCCAGAGGTGCCCTAAATCGGCTGTGTGTCAAGTTCTGGCTAACCGGTGGTTGATGCGCTCCATCTAGGAAAAGGCTCCGTCAACGTGATACACGAACCCCATCTTGGTCCAGACTCTCAAGTCAAATTCTTGAGCGATTCTGAGACGATAGCGGGGGGATTCTTTTGCTTACAGTGTTTTAGTTCTCACCCTGTGCTCCTCCCTGCATGGCATCCATGCTCGGTACGACTGACTACTATGTACTATGGGCTCTAGGGCTATCTCATACGTACTGCCAAGTATTGGTCTGTAACACCCGTACATGGGGTCCCAAGGCATGGCAAATTTTCATATACGTACAATCCTATATTAAATTTTCTCGGCTTGATTTGTATATCATTCGTGCATGACGCTAATATCGACTCATCTTAGTACTAAGAAAATGTATATCTCTAGTCAGTGGTAGATAGCAGTAATAAATGGCTTTCTTTAAAAAAAAAAAACCTTGGGTCACGGCAACCGGGAGTTTCAAGTATCGTGGACCAAGTACGTACTAACGGTAAGTTTTATACTTAACCCTCCCTTCACTTATCCGTACTCCGTATACAACTTAGTATCCGTAACTTATAGTTTGTACTTACTTCCAGGCCTTTTCGACCTGCATAAGTCCGCTTTCTACCCTACGTTAGCGATAAACTTCCGCTGGGGCGTTTTTTTCTTCTTATTATTAGTTTTACTGTATTATTATTTTTTCCCTTCCCACTAAACCCAAGACAAACACACTAGTGATGCATCTTGCTCCAAAGTTTTCAAGTCTCCACGCATCAGAGGAGGGGACGATCCCCCGATATTGAGTTCGACGGACTCCCTCGCGAGTGCAGCCATCGTTTTTCCATCCCCCCGTGGTAGCCTTACCCCTGGTACCTGCACAATGCATGAATGGCTGCAGTGAGACGAACTTTGCTGACTTCCCGGATATAATTGCTACTCTTATGTGGCTATCTCTTGCATCACCTAAAGAATGGAAACTATTTTGAAATCAGCTTTTCTCTTTTCTCTTTCTTTTTCTTTTTTGGCGATATTTCTCTCTCTTCCTTTTTCGGATGTTTCTTTGATCGTCCGTCGCATAGTATCGTAGTATCATTTTTTGATCTAGAGTCACCACCCTACGCTGTGTAACGGGAATGAGAGACGAATTGCGGATGACAATGAGGCCTGTCTAACTGGAAGTTTGGCTCAGCCGCTGCTTACGTAGAGAAGACACTACACTATAGACTAGTATTTCCAGGATTCCCCATCAATCCGCAATCCTGTGCCGATACGATGTAATTATCCATCCAATAGAAGCGAGAGTCTTTTCAGAGGCTTACTTGTACTGAACTAGACTCTCTCTTGTGCGTCACGTTGTGAGGGGCCCAGCTCAGAGCCTCATATTCTGCAAACGAAGATAACGAAGCGAGAGAAACACGGAGCACCGGTTGTCCACGGTACAGATCGGCGCATGCGCCCAGAGTTGCAAGACCTCATGCAAACCCGAACTTTGGAGCACAAAACCCACTTCCACCTGCCTTTCTGGGCTCACCATCTCGTCCCAACATAGATCGACATGGTGGAAACCGACACCACGGGTTGACAGCCTCCTTCTGATGGATCGTCGCCGAGGTCGCGGCAATTGGCTTTCCGCTTCACTTGTTTGAAGCTTCGAACCTTGCCGTGACGGGATTTCGTTGCGACGGTGGTGCATCATCGATGCGCAGCCATCAAGGTTCTGCCTTGGCTCTGAAACTCGGGACGATCGGAGCTCAATAGTCTATGTCTGCCAGGACGGCACGACCCAGTTTCGAGTTTCCCTTTTCGGGGCCTCTCTCCATACCTAGGATGTACATACTTCTGTAGGCAACAACAGGATGCAAGCCTAACACATCGTCCATTCCTTTTCCCTATAGTTTTCCGCATAAAACCACTGACTAAGGGTCTCCCGATTGTCTATCAGACATAATATTGAGCCCAAAACAGATCAGCCTCGTCGTCATACACACGTGGGGTTCTGTCCCTCTTTGTCAATGGGCGATGGATGGAATATGGCCTCGGTGGGTTTCCGGGTATGGACTTACCGTGAGCTATAATTACACTTCTCTCGAACTTACAAAAAGGGTTGGGAGCAGCAGTCCACTTTTCCTTTGGCTCTGAATTTAGGTTGGATTTAACGTTGGTCGACAACAGATGCAAAATTCAGCTAAATCACCGGTTCTCATTATTACTCTGGCTCTAGTCCCACACAAAGTTTGGCCATTGCCGTGGAATTTTCCATAGAAGAATCCACGGATTTCCCTCCTCTCTCTTCTGAACTGACTGGCAACTACTTAACTCTATCGAGTAATCTGGATCCGAACTCTGAGACACCGGCTTTGGTCTGCGGGGAAGGATCCTCTGGTGTTCTTTTTGTTCCCAACTTATTTTTTATTTTTTATTTTTTTTTTCCTTATTTTTATTGTAGTTGTTGTGGCTTCCGAGAGAGGAATGGAAATTTCACGTTCGGTCGCCATCGACTGGCGGAAAAGCCTGTTGATATTCTCCGATATTTTTTTTTTCTGCAAGCCACGACGTCTCTAGGGTCTCAGTATCGTTTATTGTACTAATGAGTGTGCCCGTTACCGATTGCATAAGCGGGAAACAAGTCGTTCTTCCACTCGGAAAATGTAGGCTTCGAGTCCAATGACAGGATGGAGAAAGGTGCCGTCGCACAGTATCCCGCAATCTTGATTGTACGACATGACTACGTTGAATAAGGCAAGAGGAGGAGGGGTTTACGACAAGATAAAGAATGAGACCCGATGATATGAATGTGGGGGGAAAAGAAATGTAAAAACAAGTAAAAATGGTACCAGATTAGGGTAACTGCAGAAGAAACAACGGCTGTCGAGTAAGGATGTAACCCGGAAGAAAAGGTGTGCACCTAGATCAATCCGAATATATTTCACACATCATCGGTGGCACCGTATCCCGTATCTCCAGGATCCCTTGACACACGAACTCAGCGTCCGCCACTGAATGTGACGCTGTACCTGACTCACCAAATGCTATTCTTACTCTTTCCCCTTTCGGGTTCTCAGCCAACGAAAGTCCCGTCAGTGCACTCCTCTGAAGTATGTATAAGCCCTAAAAAGAGCTCCAAGCCCCGACCTCCTGTGTCACCATCAATGATGAAGACTAAGAAACTCTCTCTCCTAGGTGAGAATGACACTGACCCACGCCATCATTCGCTTCTCTCGCACAGTCGGGGAATCGGGGATTCGCCGGAAGTTCCAGACTTTCTCTAATGCCGTGACAGGTGATCTTCATTCGCCTGCGGCAAACTCCCGCCTAACCCTAACCTGCCAGTAACAGTTGCAATACCGACGACGGTCGAGCAAGTGAGCACCTTTCCCAGCGATATGCGGCGGATCGCAGTACCGCACGGTCGATCATCGACCTGACCATTTGTATGGTTGAGTGGGAGGCGAGTACGGTTGCCAATCTGCCCAATCGGGGCCCGTTGCGCTGTGCTGAAGGGGATCGTGGCGAGCGCAGCAGGCCACCCGTGATCGTAATAGGTCCGTGGCTAACTCGCAGCTTGCGTCTCACGATCTGAACTACCGCAGCTGTCACTATCTTCTTCTTATTTTGTTCTTTGTTGGATACGCAACTTGATCCTCTCTGTAGTCTGTGCTACACAGCACAGACTTACTATCGTCTGATTTGACCGTGGCCATGGGCAGGCGTAACTCGAGAGTTCGACAAATGACCAATTCACAGCTTTGTCTTGTCCACATGGTGTGATGCTGTGTGATACTTCAGCTTGGAGCTGTCGACTCTTATTTACGGGTTTGCTAGAGGCATTTTCTTTCTGGACACAGGACGGATCCTTTACAGCTCTAGACTATACCCACGATGCTGATATCCGCCTACCCTGGCTATGATTCGTTTGCAATGACACTACCAAGCAGCACGCACCACTACAATGGACACCGCCATCAATCGACAAAATCTCAGGCCTCAAACTCCATACGACGACCGATAACCGCCCAATTCCCAGACCTGCACATACAAACATCATATCATGCCCGACTATTCATCTCATCACATTTTCACAAACCAGCACAGTCAATTTGATCCCAAACGAACACCACAGCCAAGCCCACCCCTCCAACCTTTTGCATCCGCATCCGCATCCGCCAAATAACACAATGCAATTGTCCCCAACATCCCGCATGATGCTATCCAACGCAATGCCCCACCTACACCCACGTCCCGGTTCCCCTGGACGAGTCGGATCCGACTTGCCAGGTTCCATAGACCTACATCCTGACGGCTGCGGCATCTTTCCGGGAAAGGCTTGACCGGCGGTGTGATTCCGATATTTTCCCTCTGCGAGTATCCCAGTGGGTTGAGTGGTAGGTTGTAAGCCTTTGGGTGCACGGGGTTGGGTGTATTATGGCAACTTCTGTGTACGCCTGTGATGCGTGTGCTCAGGGAGTACGATCGGACGGAGCCTTGTGCTGTAGGTTGTGTTTCCTGGGCATGCTTACTATGCGTAAGACATAGTCATATACTTCCTACGCATTTAATTATGCGGAATAGTGACCACAATTACAGTAAGACTCATGTTGCCGCTTCAGAATTACGCAATCGACATGGGTACAGAGAAAAAATATTTGGAAATGAAAGAATTCCATTGTTCAACTTTATCTGAGTAATGATTCCTCCATCAAATATGTTCCATCACGGAAGGCTCCTAATAATCCAGTCAGCAATCGCCTCAAAAAAGATCACTGATAGACACGCAGAGATATAACAGCAATATCAGAAAGTCCATTACATTCATTGGGCAGGTTACAAGTAACCTGCGCCTAAAATAAGAGGTACCAGAAAAATAAAATAAGGTGTTGTTTCATCTTGTTAAAGCTGTAGGGGGGAAACAATCAGATAAAATGTTAAGACTAACCTATCATCATAATCTGCAGTCATAACTGTTAGTACTCAGTCGACATAGAACAGCAGATTAAAAGAGTAGCATCATTAAACTCTCGAGGTTCGGCAAAATCGCGACAACAGGGAAAACACAAGGAAAAAATAAAAACGGAAACAAAAATAGCCCGAAAATCTCGACTTGAATTTAAGCGAGCCGAAACATTTACACTCACGTGACCCCACAACACAGCACACCGCCTTTGACAGCCGATTCCCAAAGCAATCTTCGATTTCGAAAATTTGATCTTCTTCTATCCCGCGCACCTCAACACCGTCGTCGACAACCAATTCCGACCAAAAAAAAACCCCCCAACACCATCATTCAAAATGGGTCGTCTTCACTCCAAGGGAAAGGGCATTTCTGCCTCCGCTCTGCCTTACTCTCGCTCTGCTCCCAGCTGGCTCAAGACCACCCGTGAGTATATCATATGTCACATATACGCCTTGAATATTTGAAGGCCCGGTGATAAGGGATAGAAGTGATACGATACTAACACCAGACCAGCTGAGCAGGTTGTCGACCAGATCTGCAAGCTCGCCAAGAAGGGTGCCACCCCCTCCCAGATCGGTGTTGTCCTCCGTGACTCCCACGGTGTTGCCCAGGTTAAGCACGTCACCGGTATGTCTCCCTCCCTACACGTACTTATCTCACCCCCAGAAACCAAATTCTAACAGATAGTCCACAGGTAACAAGATCCTCCGTATCTTGAAGTCCAGCGGTACGCCACCAACCCCCCACCCCAATCCCACCCCCAGATGAGCCGGAAATCGCGCGGCGCGAGTCGAGCCCACCCTGCGGGTGCGGCCTTGACCCGTCCCGATTCTCCCCATCATAAAAATTATGCCTCTGCTTGGTCAATCAATGGCTGACAGAGTGATCTTTATTCAGGCCTCGCTCCCGAGCTCCCCGAGGACCTGTACCACCTTATCAAGAAGGCTGTTGCCGTCCGTAAGCACCTCGAGCGCAACCGCAAGGACAAGGACTCTAAGTTCCGTCTTATTCTCATCGAGTCTCGTATTCACCGTCTGTCTCGTTACTACAAGTCTGTCGGTGTTCTGCCTCCTACTTGGCGTTACGAGAGCGCTACTGCCTCTACCCTTGTTGCTTAAGTTATGTTTACTTGAGTACAGGTGTATTGGTTGTGGTGGTGTTGGTGGGTTGATTGTCCGTTTTTAATACTTCAAGGGCCCTGAGAATGGGTTTTTGTCGTCTAGTTGGTTTAGGCTAGGCTAGATGGTGAATGATAATGGATGATTTTCCTTTCGGACATTTAAAATTAAAAATTGTTTTAATGACTTCGTTCTGGTTGTTTTTTGTAAGTTGGAGGTTGTAGATTGTAGATTTATGTCAGTTCTCAAGTTGGTATGTGTCTTGCCTCTTCGAAGATTATATGAGTATATATATCTACAATTCCCCCAATCTAGCAGTCTAATAAAAAATACAGTTATAATATCCTCACCTCCTTCGCAACAGCATTACAAAGCTCAACCCTCACCCCCGCACCCCCCAAAACATGAATCCACAATCGCTGCGTATCACTCAACCGATCATTCTCACTCTTCACCTCCACAAACATCACCTCGCGACTCTCCACCCGCCACAGGAACAGATCCGGGATCCCACCCCCGCGCTGCTGGTACTCCTGCGCCAACACCTGGCAGATCGCCGCGAGGGCCTCGCCGCGGAAGCACCGCACGATGTCGACAAGGTCATCTAGCTTGAAGGACCAGTTGATGCCGATGGCGCAGGGTTCTCGGGGGGATTCGCGGGCGTGGATGGTGCGGAGGATGCGTTCTGATTCGTCGTTGGTAATTTCAACCAGGCGGTGGTTGATTTCGGAGGCCCGAGTTGCGTAGAAGGAGTCTGTGTGGAGATCCAGGGGGCAGGTTTGGAAGGGGGTTTGGAAGACGTTTGGGACGTAGGTGAAGAGGATGTCGTAGAAGAGGAAGCCGAACTGGTTTTACTTGTTAATTTATGGTAACTTTCAAAAGAGAGAAGACTGAAGGGGAGGGGAGTTGAGGGTCTCACCAGAGTCCGAACAATGCCTCCCTCAGAATGATATCCCTTCCAGCCTTGGTCTCGATACCAGCTCAGACACATGCTTTCCACTCGGCATTCGCCGCCGTCTCGTTCATCTAGCCAGACAGTCGCACGGCCTCGTTTGGATGTCGCATCGTCCTGGGCAGTGCGGCTGGGCGAGTCCTCCCGTTCGATGCGGATGCCCTCGACCGTCCGTTCTGCAGGTTTGGCCAGCATGACATGGCTGAAATCATGCTGTTCCCGTTTGGCCACCTTGAGAGCTTTCTCAAGCTTCATGATCCGCTTCTGCAGATCATAATGGTAGATCAAGTGGCAGTCCGGATCCTGCAGACCTTCCTCGCAGGTCTGCAGCGCAATACGTCTCCAATGTTTCCGTTGCGCTTCCTCGATGCGTCCTTCGGACGGCATCAGAGCCCACATGTAGTGTTCCTCTAGCAACGCCTTCCGCTGATACCAGGAGCCACGCCGCGCGGCGTGGAACAAGCGCTGGTCGAGCAACTCAGACAGAAGTCTATGTTCCTCTTTATGCGCCTTGAACCGGCCAAGAGGGTAAAGGCCCTTGTGAATGATCCGCGTGTAGACCCAGGCTGGTGAGAAGCGACGGAGGTAGGCGCCCTCTCCGTTCTCGTAGATTGTATCTTCCTTGCGCTGCTCTTGCTCGAGGAGCGTCTTCCAGCGAGGATACACTTTGTACGCAATGTCTCGAATCTGCTCCAGCAGTTCTACGGTAGGAGTTCCATTGAACTCGAGATAACTGTCTATCTGGAACTGGGTCCGGAGGGCAGTTTCGAATTCCAGTAAGAATTCCCTGGACGAGAATATCGAACTCGACCGACAGACAACAAATTCGGGGAAATTCCTACGCGAGATCTTGGCCAGGATGATGGTGGTGAGGGATTTCTCTGTCCACTCCGTCGACCGGTAAAACACCAGATGGACGCGCTCAAACAGAAGCCGCGGCCCCGATGCGAGCCTGATACAGTCGCCTGTATAGTCGAGCATCTTCTGGAAGAAGTGTCCGTCCCGGTTAACCTTTGCTTTGCTGGTCCAGTCCAGGCCGGTTTGCTGCTGGCTGGCGCGGTGTAGAGCTGCCAGGAGCTCCTTCTTGCTTTTACCCTGGACTTTTGCATCCTTCGCAAGCGTCTTCAGTTCATCCAGTAATAATAGTGAGGAAGCTTCTTCCAGCGTAGTGATCTCTTCCGTTTTATCGGCGAAGCGAAATTCGCCGCCAAAATCCAGCGCATCCGGATCATCGATACCGGCAGGGTTTTCACCAGCTGATGCCGAGCATACGGGAAGACTTCGGCTGCGCTGGAGGTCCTCTACTACAGAGGACAAGTCCGAGATGTCCGAGTGGTAACCCAGTCGATTGATCCGATGCCACGCCGATGTCTTCCGGAGGAACAGCCGCACGTATCTGCTTCAGTCAGCCGCGCAGATCAATTAGTGGCCATCTCACGAACATACAGATACTGCGACTCATAAAAGAGTTCCCTCCATTGCTTGAAGACCTCCATCTCCGCCTCGCTGAACAGATGCGCCTCCTCGTCCAGCACAGTTTCCAGCGCTAGATTGAACGCGTCCACGTAGATAGAACTCTTCCCCTTCCGCCACTTGCTATCTTGCAACCGTTCGCGCAGGCCGGGCTCCTCTTCCTGGGAGGCCTCATATTCCTCGATTGCGTGGCTGTCTGTATCGATGGCGGGAAGCGAAGACTCGAGTTCCGTCTGGCTTGCAGGAAAGGGAAGGCCGTCATCTTCCGGAGGACTTTCCGCTATATATGGTGTATATGGCGTGGCCGGGGTGTCTAAGGTGGCCGGAAAAGTATCTGGTGTTTCCGACTCATTTTCTTTCTCCGTGGTGACTTCTTGCTGACTCGTAGATTCCAGAGGTTCGTCTGCGGTGGTTTTTCTGCGCTTCACGGACGGCCGCAGGGTGTCCCAATAGTCCAAAAGGGACATGCTGCCCGGGGTGAGAGGCTACGCATGAGAGCCTTGCAACTTATATCCAGGAAAAGACCACTCTTCTTCTATGCCCGCAAATGAGTTTGTACATATGGTTTGTTCAAAATGCAGACGCGATCCGATCACGAAACCTCGACACGAGATCACCTGACCTTAATTGATTCCAGCCGGTTTGCCTTGTTTGCACGTCCACTGATAGTCTGCAGGAAAAAGCATAAGAGGATACTAACTGCAAACTAGTCACAAAGCAACCTCTATTCCTCCTCTGAAGCCCTAACTGACTGAAGACGATCAGAATAAACTCTCATTACACCAGATTCTCCCGAGTTAAATCTCAAAAATGGATCAGACCATGACGGACGTTCCAGTGAGCACATTCCATCTCCCTTACGCACATACCATGCAATCCCCACAGTGGAGAGCTTCCGCCACTGATTAAGAGAAGCTCCGCTCTCACTTTCTTCTCTTCTCATCCTCTCGATCTACTTTTCGTCGCAATTGTCGGCATTCAATTCAGTCGATATCGACTGGACTCGACTCAATTGATTGAAATCCCCGTGTCTACCCGAACCTATTTTCTACACACACATATATACATACCACTCGCCACCAGCAAAAACACTCACCAAAGATACCAAACCTAGTCCCCAATCCCTCCCATCTCCAAAGACTCGCCCGCCACCACTCCCCTCGACAGATCAATCATGGCCAACGAATCCACCCCCAACAGCGGCGCCTCGAATACCCCAACCGCCGAATCGAACATCTCCACCTCCCAAGTCCGCCCCGGAGGCGCCCCAGCCCGAGTCTACATGAACGAGAAGATCGTGCCCTACCTACTAGAGGGAATGAAGAACGTGACAAAAGAGCAGTGCGTTTCCTCTCTTTTTCCTCCACCGCAAACATCAACTAACATCGCACTAATGGATTCAGACCCGCGAACCCCCTCCGCGTGCTGGGCGAATACCTCATCCAGAAGAGTAATGAGGTCGAAGGCACGCCTGCGAACAAGTCGCCTGAGTAGATTATCTGTTCGCGTGAATTGTTGGACATGAATGAATAGCTTGACTTGGGTTTAGTTGAGTACATTGGAATATATTGGAACCATACCACCTCCGGGGGTGGGGGGTGATCGCGCGCACGAGAGAAGACGGGCTATAGCGCAGTTTACTCCGAACTATAGCCTGTCCTGTTCTGTCCTGGCTGTAGGTTAAGCCTAGCGGATGAGCTCGATTGATTCGTGTTTGTGGATAAGCGGCCGAGCTAGTGCCGATTTTCGTACGGAACAGGGAATATCTAGGTCCTGGGGCTTAGATGCGATACAATAACGCTTCTTGAGTCCCTGAGACTGTTTAGCATTGAGATCAAGTAATCTTTCTACAAGCAGGATCACAATAGAAGATATAGAATCAAACAAAGTCCTCGACGAAAAAGAAGAAAGAAGAAGAAACTTCCCCCCGCCAAGAAAGTCAGAATGATCAATCAATCCTCCATATCTTCAAATTTAACCGTTCAGTCAGGGAGTTTCTCCAAACTTATTACTTAACGCCCGCCACATCTCACCAGATGTCTCCATGTCAGTAATATGACGCCTGATAAATGGATGTACAGCAGAACAGATGTGACCCCTGGCTTGCAGGTCGAGCTCTCGCCATCTCCGCCGCTCCTGCACAATCTTTCCAGCTTCCCTTATCTCGCAGCGAACAAGCTCTGGTAGAGGGTCATTGCCGGTGACGACGTCCCATAGGCTACGGGTGAGGAAGCAGGTTTGGTGGCGTCAGCCCAGTCCTGGTAATTAGCCAGGGCCGGACAACGTGTATTCAGGAAGATGCATTTGGAGGTCGGGCTTTCCCATATATTAGATTAAAGAATGACTATGTAAAAGGGTAGTCTTCAAAGGTTCAACTGGTGAAGGTTCTTGGGAAACTGTCGTGAACACCAAGAAGATACGCTCTCTATATAGGAAGATATGTAAATAAGCTATTGTCTCTTTCACCGTTGTTCCCCTGACCACTGAGGTGGCTGCAAGCGGTAGATTGCCTAGGATAGAAACAATGCACTATATTTGTGAAAGACAACAGAACATAAATAGTCATACCTTCTATGTTACTACGGTGCTGTAGTAGTTTGAAACTCTTTTTTGAGTTATACAATTGAACAATGAAACCATACCTAAAGTTAACCAATAAAGTGTTTGTGTGGTTGCAAAGCCACTGTTCTTATCCATCATATATATCCAGACTTACCTACACGACTACGAACTGAATGATCCCCTTAACCACATTTCTACTAGCCCAATAAGAGTCCTTAGAACCTTACCTAGCAAATACACCACCCCGTGAAGCTTGACAGCGCAACTTGTTTTGATCATCCACTAGGCACTAGTTAGGGTCATCATCTTCTAGTTCTACTCTCACTGATGTGGTAAAGCACCATTAAAAAGCACTGGTATAAGCAGTTGATTGGGCATACTTTTACCTTTGCTAATCAAGGGCCTTGCTAATAATAGAGTCAATTCATAGTAATTACTAATTTTCCAATTGCCTCCTTCAAAGGACTGTATTGTGTAGGTGAAACATAAGAACTCAGCAAGAATATTATACAAGTACCTGTTTGGCATTCATACACAAGGTATGTTCCAGTGCAAACAGATCAAATACTTCATGAATTACTCAATAGTACATCATAACTTGAAAAAATTTGGTAGTCTTTTCTACTTGCTACCGACCAATTCGACATGGGATTTCAATTTAGACTCTTATTCCAAATTGCCTATATCAGGCATATTCCTCATATAGAAGTTGCTTATGACAGTGTTTTACTGTTTTCATTATAGAAGCAAAAAGCCATACATGTATGCTTACAGTATACCCAAGTCACTTTCCAAGTGGCCGGAGCCATCAATCATTGTCGTTGACTCATTGCCCTCTCTATGTTTAGCAGTAAATTTCTTGCAGGATTCAAGGGCATGCCCACAGGCGGACATCATCCTGCAAGCCAACCGACTCGGCAAGACTTCGTCGGATCTGCTGACTGACAAATGATCTTCTAAAGCCGTCTAGCTGCTGCGGATCCTATCATAGATCTAGGCGGAGAACAAAAGAATATATATCCATGGCACAACCACTAATTGTCCGGGTGCTTCACTCAAAAACTCTTGTCCATACTTCTACATCGTCATCACCACCCATGACAAGATATCAGTTGACATAAATCTCATCGCTTCGCCATAACCGGTATGATTCTGTCTGTTGGTTAGTGACTCGATGATGCAAATCACCAAGCAACAAAGAAAAGCTGATAGACAGCACCACGCAACGACGGGGTCCGTGTCAGAACTTCCATATAACCAACCCTAGAGGAAAGAGTGGAAGAAAGGATAGAGAAGAGGAGAGACGGAGAGAGAACGCTGGCTCTTCAATGATAAACAGCCCGAAGAGCGACTGATATCGTGACTCCTTTCCACAGGTCAGTTCTCACGTCGTATACCACAGACCTACCTTGAGAGGAACCGTAGGCGGCTGAGAGATTGGAAATTACGTCGACAGAAAATCTCTCCGCTCGGTCTAGAAGCGTAGACTGCGCTCGTACTGGTAAGAACTACAAGCACGCAAGCAACGCTATGGCGGAACTGGCGAATCATGGCCGAACTCCGTGCAACGGCTTGTGTCATCACAGAAGACAGGCGTAGAGAGATTGTGCAAGGCATGATAGATATTATGTGTTTCTGGCCGAATACAGATCGAAAGTCGTTACGTAGAAATGGTTGAATAAGACGCAACAAGGCGAAAAAGCTGACTAGCGAGATAACGACCAAGTTTCCGGAAGAGTTGCAAAGTAGAAGTGCTGAAGACCCATCTGACAATCCGAGGAATTACAACGTTAAAAGGTAAATATCATGTCTTGTCCTTTTTCCCTGCCGCCAAATTGTCCGGTGTTTCGAGCGAATCAACAAAAGAAAAATCCAGCTAGCGACCGCAGACCGACGATTATCTGTTCTTCCTTTTTTTCTTTTTTCTTGTTTTCTTCCTGACAGAGTTGTAGGGTCGCAGCAATAATAAAACGGATGGCGTACCGATTTCGCCGAGATGACATGTAAGTGCTGCGCAGACGACTTTTCCGAATGAAAAAAAAAAAAAAAAACCTCAAGAACAACATAAACGACATTCCACCGTGGCCCGTCGAGTTCATTCCCCAATCGGTAGTGGGTATTGAAATTAGGATAACCATTCCAAGGAATGTAGATGAGCGATGGAATGTCTCACGATAAAACAAGGAGAGGGTGGTAACAAAAGAAATAGAAGGGGGAAGCCTAGACAGAGACTCAAATGGGGAAAAGATTACGTGCCATGAAACCCTGACTTGAAACGTCGATATCTGCCAACTCAGTCACCTACCTGCTGCCATATCGGTCTTCGCGAGGGTCGTAGGAGCGACCACCACCACTGCCGCCGCCGCCGGAATAAGACTCACGAGGTGGAGGGGGAGCACCATGGCTGCTGTAACTGGGAGGGTTAGCATCGCGATCATAATAGCCACGGCGCTCTTCGCGGCGGTCATCGCGGCGGTCATCGCGACTGTACCGGTCTTCCCGTCCTCCCGAAGCATAACGATCGATACCGCGGTAGCTACCGTAGTCATCACGGTAATCACGGCGGTAGTCACGGTAGTCACCGCCACCGCTGCCACCACCACCACCGCCACGGCCACCGTAGTCGCCACCGCGGCGGTCACTGTAAGAATCGTAGCGGCCATAGCGATAGTCGTCGTTGCGGCGCCAGCTGCCTCCGTAGCCGCCGCGTCGGTCGTCGTAGCGGTCACCGCGTCCACGGCCAGGGCCACGGAAGTCTGTAAACGTTGTGAGTCGATTTTGAAAGTTTGAGAGGGTGCAAATTGATTCAAGGTTTAGGTATACTGACCACGCTTAGGAGGTCCGAAGTATTTGCCGGGGGTTGGGGTGCGAGGGCGGCTACGACGAGCCTTCTCAATGCTGAGAGTGCGGCCCTCGATCACCTCACCCTGCAGACCTTCCTTGGCGGCGTCGGCTTGTTCCGCAGTCACCATCTTGACGAAACCGAAACCACGAGATTCCTTGGTGTGAGGGTCGACCATGATCGAGCAGTTCTCGACATCACCGTACTTCTCGAACAGACGCGAAATGTCGGACTCAGTCAGACGGGGATGGATGCCAGTCACGAAGAGGTTGGAGCCAGTGTTGGTGGCACCTTCTTCATCTTCAATAGGCTTACGGGGCTCCATGGGAGCGCTGTAAGGGAAAGCTTCTGTCAGTTTGTTCGGCTTCCGAGACACGCTCGGCACGTGGCGAGTCAGTCAGTCATGCGACATACCGGTCATCGACGCGACCATTGGGAGAGCGGCTACGGGCGCGGTCGGCGCGAGGCTCATCGCGAGGAGATGCGCTGCGGTCGCGAGAGAAGCGTGGCTCGTCTACCGTGGGCGGAAAAGGATGAATTAGTATTGTTATGGTTGTTTCCGAGGCGATGCTGAGTCGCTGATGTAACCATGGTACCTACCGTCATAGCGACCGTTTTCGTGATCGTACTCTGTGGCCATCGTGACGGAGGATTCAACGAAGGAGGGACTGTGACTCAGGCTGGTTGGCAAGAAGAGCGGTTGATTAATTAGAAGGGGGACGCGTCGCACGTTGTAGTTGGATTGGATTGATTGGGGAATTTGAGGCAGAAAATTCAACCACGCACACCGGTAAGATTTCGTGAGCAAGAAGAATTAATTCTGACCCGTGGGGGAGATAATAAAAGTCGAGAGTTGAAAATAGAAAGGAAAGGGAAGAGGGAAGAAAGAAAAAGAAGTGGTGGTGGATTGGAAGAGGAAGGGAGGGTTGGGGAGAGGGAGATGGATGATGAAAGGAAGGGGGAAAGAGAAAGCAGGAAATTAGCAGAAGAACTCTGAGTTGAGGTCAAGGTCAGTCAGTGATAATGCTCGAGCTGATTGGGAAGTGAATTCCAGACCTTTTTACGGCAAGCGGCTCTTTTGAGTGGAGCCTCCGTCCTTGCCAAGACTCTCTCTCTCTCATGGAAAACCCTCTCAATTGGTATGGTTTTAACTCACGGAATTCATTATTTCTCGACATAATTTCAATTTGAACTTGATCCGCGAGGATTGCTCTATTATATACGAGATATTACTTAGTCTATATAATAGATTCGGTGGATCAAGGGCTCTTTGCGCATGGGAAAACTTGTAAATTCTCCAACTCCGGTTCATTGTATAGTACGCTTCATTCTCAAACCCGATCACCGCGACAAAAAGAGCAGGAAAAAGAAAAGAAAAAGAAAATTAAATACGATTCCTCAGGACCCATCCATCATAGTGAGCACAGTTCGCAAGAGTCGGGGAGAGGAAGAAGGGAGGATAAAGGGAGAAAAAGAGAAAAGAAAAAGAAAGACAGAGAGAAACACGCCGTGGCCTTCCTGCGCCATGACCCCTAGGACAAACATCAAGAATGAAGAGATAGAAGAAAAGAAGAAAAAAAGCATCTCAAACAAGCCAGGAAATTTACAATTCATTTGAACCCACGCCAGCGTCGCCGAGTTCGATGGACCTTAACCCCCTGCTCCTCCGGTGTTGCATCCGCCCCACTGGCTGTTGATCCGTCCACGGCGATATTCATCTCTCCTTCGAGCTCATCGTCGACCAAGTCCTTCAGTTCCTCTTCATCCAGCTCGCTCAGTTCCTCGCTCATTCCGCGCATAACATCCCGCCCAGTCCATCGTTCCTCGTGAATGGTAGTACCAACAGGATCAAACGGTTGCATATACCATTGGATGCCACCCTGCGCCAAAGGAAGCTGTTGGTCCCCCTTGAAGCTTGGAGGCGGCGTTAATGGCTCTTGCTGGGCTCTAACAGGTCGCCCTACAGGTCCGGGTTCGCTTTCGTCTGGTTTTCCAGTCACTCCGTTTGTGACGGTCTGTACTTCGTTAGAAGATATGGCGGCATTCGCCTCGTGGTTGCGGCCAGATTCATGCTGCACGGACGTACTAGCCTGGCTCTGGAGCGCCGCAGCACTTTTTGAGGGTTGGGCCAGGTCTGCATCAGGCATGGCGATATCTTCGGTCTCCTGCGGCGGCGCGGTGACCTTGGCTCCATCAACAGGCTCCAGTTTAGCAGTTACCTCCACGTCGCCATTGGCCTTCTGAGCCATATCATTCGGAGCGCCAGGCGGTTCTAGGCCCTTGCCATCAAGTACCGAAGACGCGACCTCAGAGCCTCTTCGCGACATGACGCTGTTCTCGAGCATGAGATCCAACTCCTTAAGCTCCTGTTCGAAGGGCTTGCGATTCAACTCGCTCTCTTTCTTGATCGCTTCCTCCAGCGCCGGTAGGATGAATTTGATAATCCGCTTGGCGAATTTTCGCTTCTCACGCTGTTCGAGACTGAGTTCCGGAGCGCGACCACTGATCTGCATTTGAAGCTCGGCGGTGTCCCCGGCGGGCTGCACCCCAATTTCGGAGGTAAACACGCGGGCGAGGTCAGCTGAAAAGGCGGAAACTGAGGTATAGTGGCGCTCCTCCAACTTAGTGCGTATTGATAGCAACCCCTGTCGGAATATGCCCTTCCCGTCGAGCCTGCATTGACATTAGTAAAGTTACCCAACATAGTCACACTAACAATGCTTACCCTTGCGCTTTCTCGAAAATTGGCCAGAGCAAAGGGAAAATAGGAAAGTAAACAGTGTCAACAATACTCCGAAGCGTCTCTGCGTCCTTCAGCTTCTCTCTCTCTCGTTTTCGAACTTCGTCGCATAGCGTTCTGAGCCGACCAAGGTCGTGGTATAACCGTTCACCAAATTCAATGCGGCGCTGGAGCCGTTTCCCTCCGGCACCTCCCATGGCGACGTAGTCCCTCCTGGTCATCTCCATGGATGAGAAGGTTTCGAGCTGCAATTGCAGACGCTTCAGTAATGCGGCCCCTCTCCTCGCTTCCCGCTTGAGTGTCCAGTACTTGCATGCGTCTTCTGCATATTGCTTTCTCTGCCGTACACCGAAGCGCTGGAGAGAGGCGGCAATGGAGTTGAGAAGAACCTGCGGTACGACTGGAGCACCGGACGGTAATTTCCACACAGTCCTAGGGACAACAGGTCGTTTTCGTTTATTGCCACCAACCGTGAGAGTAATCCGTGGCGTATGAGTCCGTTGCCCATCGCCGTCCCCATGCTCACACCCAAGGGGATGTGATGGCTCAAGTGCAAGGGCGGTAGCTTGACTATCACCCCATCGTCGGCCTTGCATGGTATTACGATAGTATTCCACAGCTTCTGCAGTAGCAGCATCCGTGCCATGTTCTCGACGCCATTCAGGGGGAACATGTTTGTCGCAAAACGCTTTGAGCAGGTGAGAGTCCATGACGGCAGGGGATCCATGACCGGACTTCATTTTTAGATAGAGCTGAGCCCTCCGAGCGCAAGTCACATGGAACGCGACGAAACAGTTCTTGTTACTGCACTGGATCGATGCACCCATTCGCTGGCGACAAATATAGCAATGGAGCTTCCACCGGCTCCGGGGTACTTTTTCAATATCGGTGATCGGTTCCATCAGGGATGGATTACCAATGGATACTTCAGGGATCCATATCGCGCAAAGCAGATGAGACCACTTCGAGCTAGTAGTCTGTTTGAAAGCGCCTTCGGTGTTAGGACAGAAGATGCAGTTGACGAATCCCCTTCCCACTAGTTGGCACTTACGACAGAGCCACTGGCCCTCAGGGATAAACGGTACACCGTAGCATTCCTGATGCACCGCTAAATCGCACCCATCGCAGAAGACAATGGCATTGGAGTTTTCGCAATCGCCATCGTCGCAAATAGCACACTTAGTGTCTTGATCCTCGCCCGGCCCCGTGGTCTCGCCATTGACCGCGGCGGCGGAGCTTGAACGAGGGCGGTGTGTTTGCGGAGGCTTTGGGTTTGGTTTCGGTATGCGCTTTTCGAGTGCATGCCACTCCTTTTCAATCTTAGTCATAGTGATTTCAAAGATCGGAGGTTTGATCGGCTCTAGCTGGTCCTCTCTTCGCTTTGCATTGTAGTCCTCTAGCCACTTTTCGTCTTGCTCATCCATGTCATATTCCACTCTGCCGACTGACGTATTGGGCTCTTCCTCAGTCCCGATGGGATTGGCCGCGTCGAGATCGTCTTCCTGTGGAGCCTCGGTGATTCGAATCAATCGACGATCGTGACGGAGGAAGAGATCGCTCTCCTGGTAGCCCACGCTCGCCATTGTACGGTCGACATAGTTCTGTTGGCCCACTCCTGGTTGGTCATAGAAAACAAAGGGGTCCCGCAGCCGAAATGAGGGTTTCGGGAGCGTTAGCCGCTCGCGTGGGTTCGGACCTGGGGGTGGGACGACCTTTGGTTGCGGCGTAATCCCGAGAGCATTTAAGATGGCCTCCGGACGACGGGGAGGTCGCCCTGGCCGGCGCTTGATCGGTGTCGGGGAGGTGCCATTGGCATGGGCGCGGATCAGTTCTGCCAGCGGGTCTTTGTCGTTACTGAGGTCCAGACCATTCGGCGACAAGATATGGGCTACATGTGCGGATGGGGCTGGCTTATCCACCTCCTCCGCAGCAAAAACACCAAACTTGGTATCTATATCTAGGTCCGGATGGAACTCCTCCCAACCTCGCTCTTCCCGGGGCTTATAGCCATCCCCCTGTTGTAGAGCGAGCGCAGCAGCGGTTGAGGAACCAAAGCGGCCGCCACGATTTTGGCTTTTGTCCCTCGTTAAACGGGCCGATGGCGGCGTCGTAGGAACCGGAGGCGGCGGCGGCGGAGGGAGTTGTATGGGCTGCGAGTCGGCTTCTCGTGTATGGCGAGTTCGGGGGGTGGACGAGTTCCGACTGCCTGGGGACGGTTTCGATGGCTTTGCTGGTTTCGCTGGCTTGACCGGTTTCGGTGGTTTTGTCTCTCTCACATCCAGCTCGATATATCTCCCCCCACCTCCGGGACCGCCGGGAACGTACTTCCGCTTCTTGAGGGGGGGTCCTTCACCGGGCGTAGCGCTTGGGTTCTGCGAGCCTTTCAGCAAAGATTTGGGTTGGTTCTTTGGTGGCCTCCCGGGGGATGACCGGTATTTATTTGATGACAGTGGCGCCATGTCTGAAAAGGAAATTAGAATATGGGACGATTTGCGGATGAGATGGTGATCAAAAGAATGGATGTTGTTGAATGGTTGAGCTTGTCGCTCAGCTTCAGGGTGCAATCAAACTGAATCTCGCCGCGCCGCGTAACGTAACAAGCAAGAGGTCATTAAAATACAGGAGTCAATCATGACTCAACCGATGCGGAAAGACGCTCCGAAGAAGCAAAACTGAAGGGCCCAAAGAGTCACGGCTATGGGAAGACGCGAAAGCGAGGAGTGTGTCCGTTATCTCACTTGCCGTCGGGGGATGGGTGGCGCTAAGCCGGATTGAGCCAAGGCGGAGAGAACTCCACCTGACAAGTTTGATAGCCCACAGCGACCGCAACTTATACTCTACATACAGTATGTGCTACCACTCCTGAGGTACCGGACAAGATGATGGACTCGTCGTTAGCTCTAGAAAGGATCCACTAGCTTTTTTTTTCTTCTCCTCTTGTCGAACAACCATGAAGATAAACTCAATTACCCTTCTACATGAGAATTGAGCTTCTACCATCCAGACAAAATGAGAGAAGCTTCAAAGCTTTCATAGATCTCGTCTCGGGATAGCGATAGGTCTGTTCTACACAGGTAGATAGATTGTCTATACACGAACTTCCCAAATACCCCAATCAAAGTCTATCTCCAGAATTCTTCTCGCCCCAAGATAGAGAAATGTATCGCAAGGGTACAGCAACTATCTCGAGCACCGTACATACGATAGCGACTCTAGATCCAATGTATTCGACCGCATCACCATAAGAGCTGAACTGCGTAGACATACTATTGAACGGTGACTCGGTTGTTCTCAAAATAAGGGAAAGAAAGGATCAAGACAGCTGTCAGCAACATACCTTTTCACCCGCATGATGCAAGTAGTTACACAGTGAATGTAACCCTAATCTAATGCCTCACCAGCTGTGGGTGAATGGGTCCCATTCACCTGTTTTCGTGTCACGACGGGGCTTCGGGGTAGTGATTTTTGGAGACATTCTATGGCAGGGTATTCCATATAACTACTCAACTTCTCCCGCTGACTGTATCTTCGAATTGCTACGTGGTAGCTTTAGCCGAATTTGAACATCTCATCGGGATTCCTAGGCCCTACCAGCTCTGCTCTTCTCTTTCCCCGATGTGACTATGGCCTTGCTTGGTGCCTGTGTAGTGTCTCTTCGTAGCAGCCTACAAGCGAGCGTGCCCACTCGCATTTGCATCTGGGTAAAATCTATTTCTTTCTTTACGCTTGTCCGAGGGAAGGAATGACAAGAGCTCACTTCGTTCAATCCTTATGCCGCCACAGATTGTGGGATATGTGGTGTATCAGATCCAATTCCCTCCTTTCGCCAAATACCCTGGGTCATCTCTAGCGAAGGTCACCAGCCTCTATTCCGTCTACAATGCATATCAGAGTGACCGATACTCGGATCTGTATGCATGCGTTGCACAAAAAATACGGAGCTTTTGTCCGGTTCGGTCCGCACCATATATCCGTCAACGATGTCCGAGCCGTCGAACCGATCTACGGCCATAACGCCAATGTTCAGAAGACCACCTGGTACCATGGCTTCTACAGTATCAGTATTTTCAATGCGATTGACAAAACCGTGCATGCCCAAAAAAAGCGTGTAATGTCCCAAGCTTTTCGGACCAACCACTTCGGGGTATGGAGCCGCATACTCTGTCAGCGATCCGTGAGTGATGTTATGTGTTAGGGGACAAAACTGAGAATGGAGAGTGGGGGGAGCCGAGAGACATGGCGCACTGGAGTGCGTGTGTGATCTTCGACGCACTTGGGGAGATCTTGCTTCGGGAGGTAATCTGAGCCCTCCATGAAAGATGACAATCGCTTCTTCTTCAGCTTGATGGCCTTGAACGTGCGGATCTTGATTATAAGCGGACAAATGCCAACCCTGCGTTCGCTTGGTCTGGAACGGCATCTCCGGCGTGGTACTGCGGCCAACCGACAAAGACAAATTGACTTCTCTCGCAAGCTCCTGAGAAGGAGACTTGCGGTGGATTCTTCGACGACCAAGCGCAGAGACATCATATATTATCTCCAGCAGGCCCGGGATCCCGCCACCGGGGAGGGATATTCACAGGCCGAGCTCGCCTCTGCAGTAACACTTTTACTAGGGGCTGGTCAGCGCTCTTCACAGTCACGCAGATTGTCACGCTAACCCGAGGCCAGGTTTCAATACTGCTAACACAGCGTTAGCTGCAACTTTCTACTTTCTATCCCGTCACCCCAGAGTGCTCTCAAGAAATCACCGAGATTCGGACCACTTTCTCAGGTATAGAGTCGATTGTTTTTGCCCCAGCACTGCAGAAGGCTACCTAGCTGCGAGCATGTCTGGATGAAAGCATGCGACTATGCCCTCCAATCCCAATGGATCTTCCACGGAAGGATTTACCTGGCGGCCTACGCATCATGGATCGTTATTTCCCTGCAGGGCACGGTTGTTGGTGTCCCGACTTATGCTCTTCACCACAATGAAGCATATTTTGACCGTCCTTTCGTTACGACCCTAGTCGGTGACTGCTTCATGATAGTGAAATTGGGGAAAGAGTGAGTGCCGATGTACTGGCTCGCTAGAAGCGGGCATTTGTACCGTTCAGTATCGGGCCGCGAGCTTGTATTTGCACTGCTTGAGGTTGAGGTATCTATTGCACAGGTACTATGGTTATACGATATAAGGATTGCGCCTGGGATGGAGCCTATTGGGGCGAGTAGAGAGGGTGAGTACAAGATGAAGTATCACTTCGTTGTTGGTAAATAAGGGCCAGTGTTGCAGTTTGGGCGGCGGCCAGGAGGACAAGTCTTATTAGGGAAGGTAATGCACTCATCATTATGTTACGTATCTAATGGTGTCAGGAATATTGGTTTATTGTTTATTTCTTAGGTAGACTGTTCCAACCAACCTGTGTCTACGCTGATTAAGTACCTAACTTCCAGAGATACTCGCCTGTATGACCAATGTTACAACAGGTTACCCAAGGGCTATACATTTACAAACGCTCCAATAACCTAATTTAATGTCTATCTATGGCGTTTCTGCTTTATCTCTATAGGAGCTCTGACCGTATGTAGTCTACTAGTATGGAGAACCCAAACCCTGCTCTCACACACACCGTAATCTTCTCGCATTCAGTGGTGATAGACAGGAGGCGAGAAGACAGAATCCCGAGCCGCGGCATCTGGGCCGTCTTGATTATCTTCTTTGTCAAGTATCTCTTTGTAAAGCATCTCTTCCTCGGCAGCCTCCTTCTTCTACCGTACGCTTGTTACTGATATCTAGCGCGAAGACCCAGGATGCAAAGACCCAGGATGCAAAGACCCAGGATGCATTCTACCAGCAATGCAAGTCATGCAGAAGAGTCAACGGTGGAAGCAACCCCAATCCTCCACCTTCCCACAATATCGAGCAACGCGCACCAGAGACCACTCTCGAAGGTGGCACAAAGACATGGCTGGCTGTCCTGGGCTCCTCCATAGCTCTGTTTGCCGCTGTTGGCTGGGCCAACAGTATTGGAGTCTTCCAGGCCGAGTATGAACCCAAACACTTACGAGACTCCACCAGTTCGCAGGTTTCCTGGATAATTTCCATGGAACGTAAGTCTGGTTAACCATTCCAAGTGGAAGGCACTTACTCATGTAACAGTCTTTATGATTGTTTCCCTCCCTACTCACAGGCAAACTCTCCGACAGCTATGGCCCACGTCTCCCCATCGGCATCGGTTCATTGATTCATGTTTTCGGTCTCATGATGGCTAGCATCTCCGCTAATTACTATCAATTCATGCTCAGCTAATCAGTCTGCTCTCGGCTTGGGCGCTCATTCATAGTCACCCCTGCTATGGCGGCAGTTAGGGCCCCCCTCCCGTGGTCGCTGGCTCAAAAGCCAGTGAAAGGGCTATACTGACCGTTCTCTTAGCCCTATGCCGGGTTCAACAAAAAAAAAACGCGCCATTGCCACTGGCCTCGTTGTTGTCGGATCATCTCTTGGTGGTGTCATATTCCCCATCATGGTCTGCAACTCATTCCACAAGTGGGCTTCCCTGGACAATGGCATATGCG
Organism: Aspergillus hancockii; assembly: GCA_001696595.2. Classification (NCBI taxonomy): domain Eukaryota; kingdom Fungi; phylum Ascomycota; class Eurotiomycetes; order Eurotiales; family Aspergillaceae; genus Aspergillus; species Aspergillus hancockii. Next base: position 9,341 of record MBFL02000336.1, on the reverse strand, counting down.
CATTTCTCGTCCTGATTGCGCTTCTCTTCACCAACCTGTTCATCACGTTACCTCTCGTTTATAACCCCCCGACCGTTCGAGCTCATGGCGCATTTGCGTCCCTTCCGCGAGGCTAACTTCTGCCTCATAAGTGCATCCTGCTTTTTGCTCTGCAGTACGGGAAACGCTAACCCTTCCGCACATCAACACGTCACCTAACATGATGAACATCAAAAGGGGGGCTAACAGTCCCTCTCAACTACATTTCAGTCATAGCCCTGCGCAACAACATGTCCCCCAACCTAGCCCTCTACCTCATCCCCATCCTCAACACCACCAGGTAAACCTCCCTCCCTTCTTTCAACCCCCCCCCATCCAATGCACAAACAACCTAGTAATAAAACTAATACCCCGAGCATCCTCGACCGCACACTCCTAAATTACCTAGCCGACAAACTCGGCCGCATCGACATCATGTTCCCCATGACCCTCCTCTCAGCAATCCTAATCCTAGCCCTCTGGCTCCCAGCCCACGACAGAGTCTCCACCGTAACCTTCGTAGCCCTATTCGGAATCACCTCCGGCGCCGTCGTCCGCCTAGGCCCGATCCTGGTTTTATTATCTCGCCGCCGACGGAGATCAGCTTTCGGCTGGGGACGACACTAGCGATTGGGGCGGTTGGGAGGGACCGACGGAAGGGATTTTCGGTTTACGTGTGTTTTCCTTGGGGTGGGGCTAGGGTTTGGATTTGGAGGGTACGGGGATGGATGGATGTTGGGTTATTCTTTATGTTTTATACTGACAAAGGAATGGAAGTATCAAGCCTTGTATGATAGAAGTTAATTTGAGTCCACGAAACGAAGGGTTGACCACAGACAGCCAAGATATGCAAATGACCGAATTATGGATACAGAACAGACAGCCCTCATGTAAACCCTCTAGTAAGTCGAACTAAGCACTCCAGACCCAAAAGCAAATATGCAATTAAGCTACAAACTACGAACTACAAACTACATCTTCTTCCTTCCTCGACTGCCCCGCCCGAAAAGCACTTACCGGCTTAACATTCTCAAACCACTCGTTCCCAGGCACAAGATGATCTTTCCATTCCTTCTCGTTATCTCGGAAGGTCTGCATCTCACTCCCAAGCCAAGCAGCTCAACGCTCCCCCGTCCCAGCCACATCCTGAAAAAGAAACAAATGCCCAACGCCACTCAACACCACCTCTTTCACTTAACCCTGGGAAGCTCCCCCCCCCCACCTCTCACTCCCTGACCACAAGCCTTGATCCCTTCGCGAATCTCATCAAGTCTCAAATGTGTCTCCTTCCCCAACACCCAAAGCACAGAAGGCCGAAGGCTGGGAAGCCGAGAGAAATGCAGCAACCGGCTTGGGCCGATAAAGCGGCACAACTGCAGAGAACGGGTCCATATCTGCGTGCGCGGAGCGATCAATCTCCACCCTACCATCTGGTGTGCGGGGACCCGAAATTGGCGCGCAGTTGGCCTAGGGCGTCTTGGTATTTGGTTGCTGTTAGTGTTACTGGACACTCTTCGAGGTCTGTGATGACAGGATGATTCGGGGTAGAGAGCTGTTGTGAGGGAGCGGAAGCCGAATTGCACCATGAAGTCGATGCAGCGGGGGTTCCAGCCTTGGAAGAACTTTACGTTAGCGGCAGGTGCTGTGCGACGGTTTGACCAGACGTCGGTTCGGTGGAGGGTCTAGTTCATTGCGACTGGGAGTTGGTTGCCGAAGCCTATGTCTGAGGGGTTTAGTTGGATGACTGGGCCGAGGAGGATGAGGGTTGTGAAGAGGCGGGGGTGGGGGTAGGATAGGTAGATTCTGGGGTAGGGTGTGGTGTTGGGAGACACGCGGTTGTGTTTGGTAAAGTAGTCTTTTGTGCTTAGATGGTTGTTCCCCCGAAGCTATGGCCGATTCCTACTAGGGGTCGGGGCATTTGGTCGCGTAAATGGTTGATCAAGAGGAGTAGATCGCCGGGATGATCCATCCATGAACCTTGGTGATGATCAGTCTGTGTTTCTCGTATGGAGATGAGTGGCCCAGGATAACTCGATATTTGGGAATCGCTTACAATCAGTGCTGATTTTGTCTTCGTTAAGGACACCGCTCAAGCCCATGCTGGCCACATCGGCTATCCAGATGCTTCGGATATGGAAGCCATGTTATTTTGATTGGGAATAGATCTCGCATCAAAGCGGCTCGTAGAGCTCCTATATTGAGTCGATGCTATTGATTGAAGTCAGAGGCAAGGCGACGGTAAGCAGATACGCTCCTTAGGCAAGCCAACACCATGCGCCGCAATGAATGTCACAGCATCCGCAGGAACTGGCTCAATTTGGTCCAGTGAAGTATACTGCTTGACCTGCAGGTTTAACCCCTCCTCTTGACTATTCGCCGTACTGCCAGCATATTCTCGAATATAACACGCCGGGACTACGTGCTCAGTGACCTTGAAGTGATTCTCGGACGTTGTTGGATGACGGGATGGCGTAGACAAAGGAAAGGAGCTGGAGCGCAGGGGAGAGAACGATTTTTCCTGATCAAATAATCAATTAATTCACTGTAAGCCTACCTACAGTCATCTGACACGCGTGTAACATGATCGAGCTTTACCCTAACCGGCCCTTAGCACTACTACGTTACCAGGGTCGTCGAGGTGGCGACCCCGGTATGCTAAGTATAGGGGTCAGTTAGATCAGATTAGACAATCCATGAATATAGCAGCGTGCTGTTTTTCCTTTGTTTCTTGCCCATACTCCGAAACTCCGAGATTATTCTTCCCATGTACGCGGGAACAGCAATAGAATGGATATTTAAATCGATATGCAGTAAGCTCTACAGCCTATTGAACAGCTGCATATGGCATCAAGATTCGATCTTTTGAACAGCCAGGGGGGAATGGCAACTTCCTTCCAGAGCAAGACCTTAGTGAATTGCATCATTCTTTAGGATGCCTCCTGACCTGCAGACAGATGATACATACACATATCCATGCTATCTTGAGAAGGATCTGGGGGTCTAAGGATGACCAGAGGCCATAACTGCTGCACGATACCGGACCACTGCCGAAGAGTTGTCTCCAGATATCCAACATTCTCTTCCCAAGGTTGAATAGAACGAGTCACGGCAAGGGGGTGTATCGCCAGAGTACGAACACGGTATTTTGTTTGGGGGCGAAGTATGCAATATCTGGATGTAAGATATCTGCCACCCTGGATTTGAAACTGTCAAAACAAGCTAATTCTTTGGTAACAACCTGAGATCTTTGGGAAGTTAGGGTTTCTAGCACTATGGTGGAATGGCATTTGGTGCGTGTCCAGAGCATAACCTGCCGTGGCCCAGACCTACTTACTAATCATTCACGTGAGCCCTTCCTGTATCAGGAAATCAGCTTCAGCACGTCCCGGACCTAGTCCACTACCAATAAACACTCCACCATCCTGATCATATCTATTAATCGCATACCCTTCCCTCTCCAATCTACAAATATTCCCCACACCCACCCCAAAAATGAGTGGACCTGGAGACGACCGGTACGTTTTCTTTCTCTTTCTCTTTCCCTCTCACCTCTCCCCTCTAATTCATCATTAATTACTAAACCTCAAAGCTAACCCCAAACCCCCAATCCAGATGGCGCGGCGGTAATCGCGCCTACGACGAAAACCGCCAATCTGGCCAACGCCACACCCTCCACAGAACAATGAGCGCGCACAGCACCTCGCGCGGAGGCCCAAACCAGAACCAGAATGCCTGGGGCGGCGAGCGCGATGCGCCTGCTACCAGTCCAACACAGGAACAGCACGTCCCTGTGCGAGGGTTCAACGCTGTGGAGGCGAAAGGGGCGCTTAGACGGAGTATGTTCTCTTTACACTTTGGAATTTGGGGTCTTTTGTGGCGTAAAAAGCTAACGGGGGTTTTGCGGTTTAGATCCGGGAGGTATGAATTATAGTTGAGAAGGAAACACGCTGCGATCGCTGACTGGGTGTTCTACAGAGCCGAAACCATTCTTATATAAGCCGAATAATGGAAAGGAGGCGAATCGCGCCGGTGGGGGGCCTTGGGGTTCGAAACGTATGTTGTTCTGTCTGGTTGAGCTTGGATGTGCGTTGAGAGTGTTAGTTAACGGTGGTGTTAATGCAGCGAATACGATGGCCAACGGGAAGGATTTCTTCCTGGAGTTGAGGAAACAGGTTACCGCTTTGCGACAAGGGGGTAATGTTGCTGGTGGTTGATCTGGACGGTTACGGTGCTGAATAGTTGGGCCATGCTGGGATGACCTGATGTTATGGCTGTGAAAGCGAAAGCCGTTGGCAGTTTCTTCTAACTGACCGTCATGTCCGGTGGGAGAATGGGTTTCCTCTGGTCGCTGGCCGATGGAGGCAAAGCCCTTGACTCCACTGCATTGACAGTATGATCCGTTATAGCCTTTGACAAGGATCAGTTGGCACTGCCCTCAAAGTAGGATTGGACTACCTGGGAGCGCCTTTTGTGCGATTGTCGAATAAATCTGATAGAAAACAACATTTAATGGAGATGATGATCATGATGCAACTCCTCTGTCTTTAGATATGAAGCCTGTGAATATATACATTGATATGCTGTAAGAGTGGTGTACATGGGTATTACTAGTATACAAACAATGACAATATCATCAGCAGGGGGATAGAACTAGCTAGACCTTCTGCCACCCGCTGGACCCCAGAACGCCGCCATCATCAGCTTGCGGATCAAGGCTCCACTTCCTCAGCGCACGGCAGCTGAGATCAGTCCGCCAGCCAGCCTCGAACATCTCGATGCCAGCCCACCCGATCATAGCAGCATTATCAGTGCACAGGTAAGGCGGCGGCGCCACAATGCCGATATGGCCAAACCCCCGAACATCGAGAAACGAGCGCAGAACCGTCATGAGGAACCGGTTGGCCGCGACACCGCCACTGACAACAAGGGTCTTGATCTCATCGTCTGGGTTTTTCTGACGGAGCGACTCAAGCGCGATAATAGTTCGCGAGGCGAGATGTTCGAAGCAGACCCGCATCGACTCGCGAGCCAGATCAACCCGCTCCTCGTGCGACATCGTTTGTCCCGCGTTTTCCTTCTTGGTGATGATTTTGTTGACTGCGCTCGCGATCGACGAGAAGCTGAACTGCAGGTCGCGAGTATTGGCGAACGGCATTGTGAGATACCAGCCCCACGGGGTCTCCCGCTTGAGTACTTCTTCGCCACGTTTCATCGGCGGGCGGTAATCTGCATAGTCTGTGCTACCGTTCGGGAAGGCAAACTGCTCCAGCATCTTGCCGTACATCGTATTCTTCGCAGTCTGCAGTAAGAAGCTCGGGAGGATCTCTCTAGCGGCCTTATCAAGCGACTCTCCAATTGCTATGTCTGCGCTGGACGCCATAATTTGATGGTGCGTAATGGAAGATGACTTCACAAGAATCGAATGTCCGCCCGAGACAAGGATAGACAGGAAGGGCAGCTCTGGTGTAACAGGCGGTGGCGGCGTAGTACAACTGACCCCTTGATCTCGGTTCAGGGATGACACGAGTCGCGGCGTTAAAAGGTGGGCTTGCATATGATGGACCCCAACGAAAGGGATCTGCCACGCCACCGAAAGAGCTTTCCCCGTGTCTAAGCCGACGAAGAGATTCGCCCGCATCCCTGGACCTCTGGTAGCGGATATGAAGTCCGGTTTGCAACGCAGAGATGAGCCATCTGCGAGTGTGATTGATTTGCATCCTCCAACATTGTTTGGCGCAACGGGCAGGTGCGTAAGCGCCCTGTCGACGAGTTTTGCAAGGTTCTCCTGGTGCGATTCGAGAGCTATGATCGGGTGGACGCCTCGGTAAGCGTTTAAGTCGGCCGTCACGTTCTCGAGAAAATGAATTTTCGCGGCTTTGGTGGCATCGTTCTTTTCAACTATTGCGACTGAGGTGTCGTCGCTGGCGCAAATTTCCAAGTCAGTATTCGGAGTTCATTCTTGTAAAAGCGGTCGGTGTCGCGCTCACCATGATGTTTCGATAGCAAGGGTGAGCAACCCACGGCTTCGAGGGAGCAAGCTCCGTCTGGTCGTATTGTGTATGGTTTTGCGAAAAATCGCGACAGGAGCTCTCGGGTTCAACATTGGGGTCTGTTGAAAGGATGGTGTTCCGGGTCGACGCGGCGATAACCAAGGCGGAAAAGACCCTGACCTCCGGTCGCACGGGCCATCAAAGCCCTGGAAGAGTGCCCTAAAACAATGACTCAAAATGGTAATGATCCAACCATGAGGATGCCTCAATCGTCTCTTCAGAGACCAAAATAGAAATGAATGCTATTTTTAACCTGCTACGTTTACCATGGCACTATATTCTACCAGCATCACAAACCTAGAACACAGCGATGGAGCGTAACGACTGTACTTGGATTTCCCCAGACTAATGCTCACTCTTGGTAGACTACGGATCATGTCATCACGTCATAAATATAACAGAATCATATATACATCGACAGATTTGCCTTCCTCCCTACCAGGGACGTTACATTCATTCCTGCAACCTTCCTTCCGGGCGTCCGACGCACTGCGCCGACGGTCCTCCACAGAGTGCGCTGCATGTGTGCTGCAAGTTGCATCGTCGATCCGGAGTTAGGGCCCGCATACGAACGCGGAAAAGAGATCCCAACGGACGGACGACTATACCCACGAAACTCTAGATGGTCTCCCCCAAGTTGCGTGTGCATTCATGGTTGTTTCTCGAGTTGCCATCGCCGATCATTCATTCGCGCACCGTCCAGCGTCGCTCCTCGCGCGACAACCTGGTGTACGTCCCGTAGTATTCATCCGGGTTCTCAATGGGGGTCACGCAGTGGACGGTCGGGGTGCCTTTGAACTGGATCCGCTTGGTGACATTGACTGGCGCGCTTGATTTGGACTGCTTCTTGAGAATACCCTTCGATGAACATGTGTTGGCGTATGTGTAGACCGGTACTTGGAGCGATGAAAACCGGGCTCCACTGGGGCTGGGGGCGACGGGAGAGATCGGAGTACGGGGGAGAGGACCAGGGGACTTGAGAGACAATGAGGGCCGAGAATTATTCTGCGCAGCAGAAATACTCAGGGACAACTTGGGTCTTGCGGCAGCACGGGCAGTGTTGTACATTGACATTGTGGAGGTGGAGGTTGGACGAAGGTTAGGGAGAACGACGGGAACTTTAAAGTAATGAGAGGATGGGGACGAAAAACAATAGCGCTAATGATGATGAGGGCTTCGGTCAACGAAGGCGTCTGAAAATGCAGGGCGTGAAAAATGATACTATTATTGACGTAGTGCAGATCCAAAAATAGACTCAAAAAATAGCTCTTGTCTGGACCAGCCAAACAAACCACTAGAAGACGAAAATAGAACAGAAAGGAGACTAAAAGAAAAAGCTCAAACAAACAGTGTCCCAAAAGAACTGAGAAGGGTCGAGGACCGGGGGATAGTTGGGCGGCTATATAGTCTCTGGGTCAGAGAGTTCATCAATGAATAGAGACGGGGAGCGGCAGAGGAGAGGAACGGGCGCGGCCAATGATCGGTCCCGGTACCAGTTAAGCGCCAGCAAGATGCACGTTCAAGCACATGAGCACATCGCCGTCACACTTTAGACTGAAAGCTTTTTTGAAGGATAGACGAATAGTAAAGCGGTTCCAGGATTCTATGAGGCGTGCATGGGGTAACTGCGGATTGAACGGAGTCGAAAAGAGGCGGGATGTCTGAATTGTTATACTATCACCCAGCCAACATGAAAGAAGGCCGAAATCACGTCAACTACGGTTACAGGGTCTTCATTTCACTGCAGATGTTTCACAATATGGTAGTCATAGGGTTCAAAGGTCCAACAATACACTTTTTGGGGCACTCTAAATCCGGTATGGTATCTCTTTTTCGGAGTTTCTTCGAGCGAAGTGGGAATACCGAACCATATTGGACACCACTCAGCATTAAAGTTTCCAATGATGATCTAGTTTGCCCTCTCCTGCATCGCTATCACGAATGTTATGCATCTTCAGAGGTTATCACTCGTGTTGCTCTATCACATCCGGCCTCTATCAAGTCACTCGAATTGCATCGTGATGTGATAGTGCTTGAAGATAAGTGGAGTAGATTAGGAACATGATACCTCGGGTTGAAAGCTATATATTCAAGATACAAATGTGACTAGCTAAATACCAAACGTCACCAGACTTACTGTACAATGCCAGTGTGTTGTTTCAATGCCGATGTCCGATTGCGGATTTCCCATAGTCTCAGCCGAATCATTAGGGCAAATCGGGCTTTGCCACTTGCACTCATATTGTGTCATTTATCACCCGTCGTACCAACTAGGCTTGTTTTCTTTGATTCCATAAATAGTAAAGCAGCAAAAGCTTTCATATATTCTAAGCTCTATATATAGGCCTATTTTCTCCCTTGTCAATGGTTTTTTTATAGCAGATTTGTTCATATCGTCCAGGTGATTGACCCTTTACACAGGCTGAAAAACTTATATCGAGGCAACTCTTTCATTCTCTAGTGGTCTCAATCCAGCAAACTCTTCTTGCTCTCATGATGGTCCTGAAAGACGTGTCCGTCTAGAAAGTCATCCCTTTTCTTTAAATTGTAGTGCCTCTTCCGGGACCAGATGATGCAACATCAATAAGAATTTAGCTCTTTCATGGGGAGAATTGTCGCTTCATGCCATGGATCATCACCGAGAGACCACGCTCTTTGCCATGTGATCGTGGACGGAAAGGCCAGAGGCGATTCTTCCAAATCCCTAGTAGAGTGTGGGTAAATGCACTTGTATGCAAACATCACCCAAAAAGTATGTACGATACAAGTAAATCTTTTCAAGCCTACAAGTATTGTTGAAAATCGATCGCTGGTAGCAGAGCCATTTTGATCTTTCTAGACAAGTATAAAACTTCTCTTTCGGATCAACAATAAATATTGCTGCAAAGAGTACTATCCTAACTTGTGTCTTTTGTCTAAATATATATCTTGAAGTACATGCCAATAGATCAGAACTACTATAAATGTCGGATACGTATCTCATTAAATTTGGAGTAATAGATTCAAATATAAAAACAAGTTCCCGGTTACTGTATCAAGATTACTCTATAGATTTGACATAGTTGAGTTTACTGCGCCAGTCTTAGATGAGACCTTGTTTATTGCTATAATAACCCGACTTTTCTTGATATTGTGGTTGATACTCGTCTACTTGTAACTGTTTTATATTCAATCATATAGTTATTGATTTAAACATAGTATTGATACTTTATTAAACTTGATAAAATTAACTATTGGCATTCAACTTAACCTCAATATAACTACATTGTGGGG
>MBFL02000335.1:0-37329 GCA_001696595.2 Aspergillus hancockii | reverse complement strand
AAAAAAAAAAAGAGAGAGAGAGAGAGAGAGAGAGAGAGAGAGAGAGAGAGAGAAAGAAAATGAAAAAAGGCACTGACTAAACTTTGCCGCCGCGTTGTTAAACTTCAGCACTCAAAAACAGCCATTTTGCACTGAGTGAAGACCCCGGGCACCCTTCAGTAGTCCATGGCTGCAGTGTTGTCAAGTTAAACCCACACCATCCCAAATTCCTTGCGACATCAAGCTCTGTAGCATCTTGCAAACGTGGGATGCATGCCACGATTTGGGAGCACCCAAAATTAGAGAGGCTGGCTAGCTCAAAAAGGGCAATCAGCCTATTAGATAAAGTTGTGAGCCTCCATTTCACTTGACAGGGAACTGTCCGATATCTTGAAGGAGACATACCCAGTTTTGAGATCCTGCCCCGGTGCACATTCTTCAAAGAATATGAATAGGGTACGTTCCTCGTTCAAATCGATGACGAAACCTCGGTAAATACAGTCGCTTGTATAATCCAGCACCTCAACCCACTCTTGAATTCGGCTATGCTCATATCCCAAGCCACTCGGCCGAACCTGATACGCACCTACCCCTAGCAACTCTTGTCTAGTGAATCTCCCCTCACCAAGGAAAATCGCAGACAATGTGTCACAGAAGAGCCTCTCACACTCTCCCGGGATAGTATGCGCTGCCTCCCCTTTGTGTTCCGGCACATTGTTACCGGGCCAACTCCTCTCCATTTCTGGACTAATGGAAAGATCAAGGGAAGGACTTGAGCACAAGCTTTTCGACCCTGAGGGGACCTCAGGGATACCACTGAGCTCCTGTTTGACATAACACCATCATATCAGTACATAATCATAATAGACTTACTTAAGTTATATAACTCACCGGCCCCAGTCGTAGTGTAGTAGTGAAAGCCATTAACTGTCGATGTTGAGGTGTTGACACTGTAGCAGCTTGCAAGTACAGAAGTCTGGGGACCTGTGCCGGGAAATCGCTGTAACTGGCTGTAGGTATTACTGCTGCTATTCAGGATTTTAGCCATGGTGATGATATAAGTTGCTCTAAAGGAAGGGTTATTGAAAAATAATTCTTCGTATAGTGTGACCTTGATAGCTAGGATATTCCCTTGGGTCAAAGACAGTAGTAACCGGAGGTTCAGAGATCAACTAGACGGATGCTGAGTAAAGAGTAGTTGTGGACCAGATATAGCTAACATGCAGTGGTAATGAATTTACGCTACTGCAGAGCAGATTATTTGTGATCTGTAGGCAGATGCCTGGTACAATGAAAGGTGGTTTTGGGCTGCAGTTGTCCTGTACCAATTTAGTTAGAATGATGATACGGTCATCTGATCTCTGATAAGGAGAATCACGTGCGCTTACATTTTCACCTTTTCTTTCATCTAAATAAAAGAAAACGGAAAAAAAGACAAAAAGAAGAAAAGAAGAAAAGAAGAAAAGAAAAAGTATAGGGATTGTGCACAACAAATATAATACTTATTGAATTGTCTATGATGATAGCTACCATGCCCATAATCAATCTCGCAGGTCTTCCCAACAGACATAACTTTCATGAGACGCAGCCCCATTTCACGCCAATCCAATACATGTGCAAGGTGGAAGCTTATAGTGTGTATACATCACACATGTAGAATATACAAGCAAGAAAGATAACAACGGTTAAGAAGAGAATGGTGGCCTCCATACACAATCAAAGATGCTCCGAAACTCCAAAGCTCTCATGGACTTAAAAGTAACACCGATGAAATATCGCCTGGTGTTTTGCAAAGCTCTCAAAGCTCTCGATAATCACTAGGCCTTATCCTTCGATACCTTGCTTGATGCCGTTGTGGATTAACAGGCTGGCGAAAGTACGCCGTGTCCTCTTCCCGAGCATACGGAGTGCTAAATGTAGTTCGTTGTTGGTTTGAGAAGTGGCCCACACTTGGTCCTTGTGGAAAACTTATATTCTGCTGCATATTGCCCGCCATTTGAGACATGGGGAACATGTTCATTGAGGCATCTCCCATGCCATTAAACATGTTTGCTGCGCCGTATCCAGGATGAATTGTACCATTTGCGTTGTCACCATATAATCCACCTTGAAGTGAGTTGAAATTCATACCATTCATAGGATTCCAAGCTTGGCCAATGTTGTTGGGAAAACCATTGGAGGAAGGCATACCCACAGGGTTCATAAACCCCATGCCGTCTCCAACAAACCCAGCATCAGGGAAAGACATTGAAGGGATGCCCTGAGCCTGCATAAAATTGGAGCCACCAAAAGGCACCTGCTGACCGAAAAAGAGCGACTGAGATCCAGTGGAAGAATCCTGGACTTGTGCTGGTGTAGTCTCAGTTGACTTCGGATTATCTCCGACCCTCTGTTTCTTCAGTGTAGAATTTAGGTTCGACTCGTCAGCGGCTCCATGAGGGTCATCGTCCGCAGGCCGTTTTTTTGTGTGCTTTAATGCATCTGCCACAGGTGGGGCAGGTGATGACGGTTCGGCTTTTCCGCCTGCGTCATCATTCAAAACATTTGGTTTATTTGTTGACTGATTTTCTTGGACTACTGATTGCTTCTCTTTGTCTTTTCTCGAGTCAGCCTTCTCAGCCTCGTAGACTTTGATCTTGGCGACAGCGTCATCGTCCACAGACAAATTATCGAGTAAGACACCTTCAGTTCCACAACCAGGACAGACGAAGTCACTTTCAATTAATGCATTTGTGATACAGTCATTGCAGTAAGTTCTCTGGCAGCATGGCGTTTTTGTGGGCTCTAAGAACATCCGTTTGTCAATTGAGCACTCCAGCCCACGTGCTTGCAACTCCTTGCTGTATTCTGCAGCTGCAGCTTCGGCAGCGGCGGCGGCTGACGCCTTTGCCTTTTCTTGGTACAGTTCCCAAGATGCCTTGTCTGGCTTGGCAATGACAAAGTCACCATCAGCATTAACCATAACGCCCGTATTTTTCAAATCTTCGTTAGAACCATCTACTGTGAGTGATTCCGGTTTTTCAACTTTCGTCTGGAGAGAGCGAGGTATGCCAGTTGACCGCTTCACTCGGTACTTGCCATCGAACTTCGGATCATTATTGGTCGGGCATGCTTGGATCCAGTGTCCTAAATCATGAATTTTAGCCGACTTCCATCATCAACTTTGTCAGCAATTCCGGAATGCTTAAACATACCTTTTTCACGGCACCGATAGCAAAGGTAACCAGGAGGCGGCGGATGATCGGGGACATTGATAGGTTTACCTCTCCCTCGACCAAATGGAACGGGCGTAGCACTATGGATTTTCATTAGTGCAAGAAGTCGTGAATATGGACGGAGTATGCTCACTTTGCCATCTCCTGTTGTTGTTCTTTCCACTGATTTGCTTGTAGGTTAAAAAGTGCATTTATCTTCTCCTCCTCGGTCTGGGCATTGTTGAGCTCTAGAACACCGTTGCTAACTGTATTGCTAGAATTTGGCACTGCTCGGCTTGATGAAGGTTGATCATTACGAGTCGCGTTGCGCGCATTGACGGGCATTTTTCCAGATACGTAACGAGTAGCGCCGCCTTTCCCAGGTCGCGACGCAGGTAGCCTCCGAGCTACCACAGATGTCGAACGCGGTATAATTGTGGTGTCGTCATCGTACTCTAGTTCACAAACTATTAGCTTCTATTCCTGGTCTTCCTCCGTTCCTTTCGTTTCTATTGTTCTCGAGTCTTTCCCTCGTCCTGCTTGCCAGGGGGAGGGACGTGATGGGGACAAAAATAAACAATTCGTTCAACTTACCTTCTCCAGTATCTTCGTTGTAAATGGACAGCTCGAAATCAGTCCCGTCACCCAGTCTACTCTGATTGATAATTTCTCGTTTCAATTCAAAGACAGAGATACCGGTGCCATCAAAAGTCACCCGTGAGGGTTCTTTCTGAGACTTGAACTTGAAGTGAACAGAGGATGACATTGTATTCAATTGCACGTCCAATGAAAATGTTTGTGAACGTAATTAGATCAAAATTAAGGGGTATCACTTTCACAGTGAAGGATACAATCAACAGTAGAAGACGAAAAAAGAAAAACGAAAAAGATAAGGAGAAAGAAACACTGGAAAGGTATGGCAAATGGCCGACGACAGATTATGATTCGAAAATCCTCTTTGTTATAAGATCTTGGAGATCGGAAGACCAATACCTATTGATGATATTGCTCGAACTCATGAACCCAAAGAACCCCTGTTGATGCTGGACGGTAAGTGTTCAATCACTGCATACAAACAAGGCCAAGCCTGAACAGATACAAAATAGGACAGTTTGCGGTTCTGTAGTAACCAGTGAATGGCTATTGAACAAAATTTTTTGCTCTGCTTTTGTGAAATTCTTAACCGTTGAACGAGTGAATTAGAGCTGTCTCTCCTAACCTGCAGCTAGGCCAAAAAGAAAAGGAATGGAAAAGCAAAGAGGCTCTTTGAGTGTTTCAATAGAATTTAGTTTCCATGCACGAGATGGCAATATGAGCAGCTGATACTTGAACAATACCAAGAGCAAATGAAACTTGGGCAGGGTGAAGTGAGAGAATGCGGGATACTATGCCGTCGAGCGCGATGAGGGCGATATACCTGGACTGATCAAGTGGTGAATATAATCCAGTAATGAAGCTGAGTGTATATTAACAAGGATGAATGGTTTATTAAACAGTCCCAGGATCTTCAGGAAGTAACTTGTATCGTTCAGTGAGGGTGTAAGATCACCATATCCGTGATTGACGATGAATTTGGATGGTCGGAGGTGGACATCATGATGGTGGCAATCAAGGTTAGTCACGTGACTCAACCGCTACGTTCTGGATTGACCGCCTTATATAATCCGACCCAAAACAGATCATAACCTAAGGTTTCCTACAATTATCCATAGTAGGTCTTAGTGCCTGGGGTGTCTACACAAAGCTAAGAAAGCTCAGCCTGTGTACTCTGTAGAAATTCAGTAATAATAGTTCAGCGTGTGTAAGGTCCGTATGCCTTTTTGCTTTCCCCTTACACACCGAGTGATTTTTCATTCCAGGGTTCTACACACGCGCACTAAATCTCTACACAAAATGAGTTACAAGCCCTGGGTGGGTAATGATGATACTTATTGACAAAGGTACTAAATGTTTATTGACTTTGAATGCTGGTGACAAGTTATATGTCAGCCTCAAACTTACGGACCAAGAACCCTTTGCCATCAAGATAATCCTTGACCTCGCTAACAGTGTATTCGCCACGATGGAACTATTGACTTTGTTAGCAGTTCTCAAGAAATATGGGCGATGTTAATAACATACCATACCGGCGCCTAATGCTGCATCAGTAGTTGTACGTTCAAAGACCTCCGCGAAGTGACCAGGATTTCCGGCCCCACTGGAGGCAATGACTGGTATCTTAATGGAGGCTTTGACATCGTTAATTAGTTCTAGATCAAATCCACTGTTGCTTCCATCTTTGTCAATGCAATTCAGAAGGAGTTCTCCAGCACCCATTGCCTCAACTGCTATGGCTAGTTGCCGAACATCTAAGTCCCGCGCCTCTCTGCCACCTTTGATGGTACATTGATACCAACAAAAGCTCTGCCCTGTAGCACTTGGATACTGTGTCTTGATGGTATGATGCTTGGTGTCTTCCGGACTGTTGACGTATACACGTTTAGGATCGACACTGACAACCACAGCTTGGTTTCCATATGCACCTGATATTGTCTCTATGGCGGTTTTTCCAGACAATATTTCACCGGCTTCGTAATATTGTTCGGCTGCAATGACCGCGTCCGAGCCAATGCTGACTTTATCCGCCCCAGATTTGAAATACATAGTAGCCACATCAAGGGCCGAAATGCAGGTGCCATCTGGGTCAACAGTGTCCTTGATTCCACCCCCAATCGTGAGAGGCACGAAGACAGTTTCGGATGTCCTTCTCAAAATTTCCAGCATAGGCGTGTCTACCAGTGGGGAATTTCTGAAAGATGTTATGTTCAAGAATGTCACCTCATCTGCCCCTTGCTCGTAATATTTTTTGGCCATATCAACTGGTTTTCCCAAGTTCCTCACCTGACCTCCGGAATCAACGCCATCCTTTTCGCGAACGTCATATTGATCACCCTTTGTGACGACAAGATCACCAGAATCGTTCGTGCGGACATCGAGACAGGCTATAACTCTGCGAGTCAAGCCATCTTCCCTTTCACCAGAGACCAAAACGGCTGGTTCAAATAGTTGGGCCCGGTCACCATCCAAAAAAGCACGGATAGTCCTTAGCCCAGCTTGTCCGCTCTTCTCTGGATGGAACTGCGTGGCGAAAATATTTCCCTTGGCTATTGCACCTATGAATTCCTCGCCGCCGTAGGTGGCCGTAGCGACCGACCATCCATCTTTCTCCAGGTCACCAGGCGTGTAGAGGGCTGCATAAGAGTGTACATAGTAATACTTGCTGCTCGGGCTCAATCCACAAAAGCTTTGAGCTCCAGAAGAATCAACAGTGGTAGCCCTAGCAGAATTCCATCCAATGTGAGGCACACTCTTTGTACTAGCATCGAACTTTTGCATTCGTTTTTGTATCAATCCCAGCCCGTGAACATCGGGGTCCTCCTCAGATCCTTCAAACAGTGCCTGTAAGCCAACACAGATCCCCATGAAAGCTTTCCCGGAACCTATATGCAGCTTAATCGGATCCAGATATCCTCCTTCTGCAAGCTGAGAGAGGCAATGACCGAAATGACCAACTCCCGGTAGTATAAGTTTCTGCGATGAGATGGTCAACGCCCCGTAGGTCTAGATAAGCCAAATATTTGATATAGATTAAAATCTCACCTCCGCATGTTTCAGATCCTCTGGAGTCTTAACCCACTCAACATCATACCCAACTTTGTTGATTGCATTCACCAGTGAACGCACGTTCCCGGCGACATAGTCGAGCAGATGGACGGTGGGCATAACGGTGGGAATTCAATCAGTTTCGCTAATAATGAGGGGACGCCCTATGGCAGGATAATAAACTAATCCTAAGACACAATATGAAATCCACGTTTCTTAGTTTATAGTTCAATAACTTTCAAGAACTACTGGAATTCAATGGGAGCATTGGGAGAATGGAATCTTCTTCAGCACCCCACAAAGCTAGATGACTCATTATTGCTGGAATGCGGCACTCGCTTTTTCTTTTCCTCTTTTTTTTTTTTGGTTTTGTCGGGGTTACTTACCCGGAGGAATCACCGCCTTTAAACCCCCCAGAACTAGCAGCTCCATTCACACTAGAAGTGTTATGTACACATTATGGAATGTCCTCCCATGCATGATTCCTATTTGGGGCTGGTTAAGCACATAGGTGTGCATTATGATATCTGGCGGTACCAGTGTTAAATAGCGCCTGTACATGGGATGATACAAAGATACTCTTTGCTGAACACAACTACTAATCAGTATTTTTGACTATTTATGTTTCTGTTGCAGGGTCTAGTAGTTGCTGGGCATATCAATGGAACATCTTCAGTTATATGGTTGGCCTAACAGGTCCGAGTCCTCCTTTAAATAGCAGGTGAGCATATTCAGTACCCGGCAAGCACTTGTAGAAGTCACCCACGAAGTAGATAAGATGTGTCTAAGTCATGACTCAGAAAATAGATCGTATGCAGCTAGTCAAGTGTAAGACAATCCTTTTCAAATTCCAGGGTTGCACACAACTAGCTTGCTCCTCGCTAAAGGATTCTATATTTGGCACTTGATCATTGTTCACACTTGTTTGTGCCCTCGAGGTAAATAAGTCCATTGCGAGGCTATGGTTGAATCAGCAATGCATGCCAAGTAGGGATATGATACTCTAAGACTATGGACTTACAGGGGAAAACTGCCGAAGGCGAACACCGGCCGCCTCTAGAATTTCAGCGCTCTGGTTCCTGTCAGTAAAATCAACCACGTAGAGATAGAGGGGGTAATAAACATCTTGATCCATGTTATATCCCTGTGAATATACGACCTCGGAAATACCAACTTGGGCAATTTTGACTGTGCACGTCAAGCAAGGGCATCTTTCCTGGGTATTCAGTAGAGTTCAATCCGCTATACCCACGAGATGGAATGAGGGCGTCTCACGTGTCACAGTAGAGTATTGCGCCTTCTCGTATGCGCTCCCTTCCAGCCTCTAAGAGAGCGTTCTCTTCTGCATGGAGGCAAAGGCAGGTGGATAAACCCACACCTCCACCCTCGCCTCGGTTGCATCTCGGACCTGTAGGATCGTAAGCTATCGTAATTATAAAAGCTGTCTTCATGTATATAAAGATAAGGAAGACCTATGGGTAAAAATCAAGGAAAGAGAAATGGGCGGGGGTTTCGTTATATTCATACATCCACCCTCGTTGCAATTTTTGACATGTCGTGGAGTCCCGTTGTATCCCGTACTGATGACACGACGTTCTCGAACAAGCACACAGCCCACTCTTCTCTTCATACAGTTACTCCGCTGTGCGGCAAGAGATGCCAATTGCATGAAGTATTGATCCCAGTTAGGCCGTAAGCGCTCCTCGTCAGCCAGGTTAAGTGCCTTGAGAGCAGCATGTAATTCTCCTACTGAGGAAGATGAATCGAACAATCTAACCTGTGCCCGGTCGGTCAAATAAGCACGGCCAATATTCTTGTCATACAAATGACGATCATTCCAGAAAACAAACTTCTCAAGAGGCGGAGGTTCAAGCTGCCTAGACCGACATCTAGGTTGTGTTAATTAACTCACTCTCCGGAGCAAATCCTTGAATCACAGTAGACAACTAGGATCTGACCTCGCTGCGAATCGCTTCCATCGAAGACTAACCGGTGCGTCGACACTCACTAGGAGGAAAAATGGACGTTGGAGGAAGCGGTCTAAGGTGGTTTCCTCCCAAATATCTGTCGTCACCCAAAATCCTTGCCATCTTTTCGTTGCAAAGTTTAATAGCGATTCAGCGCTTTCAAAAAGCAGCTGCGATGACTGGTTGCGTTCACTGTTTGTGAATTCCGATGCTTGTAACCACCGATCATCCTCGGGAGCATCTGCTATTTGAGGGAAGCTTCTAGTTTTGAGCTCAAGTAGCTGGAACCCTTGATGCTGGATAAGGTACTCTGCAATGGCATGCTTACCAGAGCATATACCTTTAGGCACGCCGTTAGTCTATGTTGAGATCTTAAGGACTTTTAAATTAAGCAACTCAGTAAAGTATTTACTAACCTCCACACAAGCCAATTAACATTTTTATAAAAAAACAACCAAAAAAAGGTGAGAAAATAAGGGAAGTACAAAAGGCGAGTGAGCTTATCCAGGTAATAGTGTACCTAGGTGATCAGGGATATTCAGAGGACCAGTAGAAGTCTCGGGAGGGTGGAAGAGAGGCTAGACAAATAAAACAAGTGTTGGTGGGTCGCCGAAAATTAATGTAGACGGAAGAGTTAACAAATAGTCTTTACTTAGCAGGAACAAGAAGCAGTAAAATCCATAGTGGATATGGTGTAAGAATTCTTAGAAATGCTAGCCTCTATTACTGCTTAAATTTATCCTTTGTCCTTTCCCACTCATACCCCTCAATATGCTTTTCTCTAGGCTGCAGAAATTAAAAAAAAAAAAAAAAAAATTTGGAACTATAATCGTGAATAGTTAGTCTGTTGACAACTGTTGATAATCGGTCATGTGGATCCTATAATTTTGGACTGTAAAAATTAGCGTACAAGAAGTCTATTCTTTCTGGAAGTAATAGTTTCATACGGATTTATCCCCCTTTAGAGCGATTAGCTGTAAATGAAAATGAGATAGACCGAAAACACCCCGTAAAAAGCAAGAGAACTGCACTTACAAGTCAGCAATCGGCCAATGTGTTATAATGAATCTTACCTATCTGGATTATTTCTAGGTACGATTATGATGTTCTCTGTCTAAGATCAAAGCTACTTTGGTCACGCGGCAATTTGTTTAAGTAGCCGTATTTATATTTTTCCATAAATTCAATAATTCATATAAGATGTCTACTTTGTCAGTGTAGATTGCCTGTCGAATATGTAAGGAATTGGCAATGGAATAGTATATATAACAAGTAGGGCGGTATGTAAGAGTTAGTCTAAGAAAACCAAGATCAACGTGAAAAAAGGCCCATTCGGTGGTTGAGTACGTCACATACTACATAGACGTACTTTGTAATACGAATAACTTTTGACGTCGGACTGGCATGTGCTTGTGACTTCAGCTGGTCTGTGACCTTGAGTTCCGCCCCACCAAGATACTATGTCTTATCAGTCCTTTGCCTTTTAATCCCACCGAGAATATAGTCAAGTGATTTTCCAATATCGGTGGAACCTCCCCTTCCATCTTGTCACCTACAATCACTGTCTCGGCATTTCATGAATACAAAATAGGACACCCAAGAGGACGACGGCAAGCACCAAGTCAGGCCTGTGCAACAACCAGTGACCACTATGCAGTATACACCTTTTGCTTCAGATATAGAGCTACCATTCTATACCGCCCTAACATCGCTGAAAATCAACCATGACAAGCTCGATGATTCTGCCCGCAAAATATTGGGCCTCTATGAGATTCGTTCCACAGACTCACCTAGCACCTCATGTCGGATGCAAATACATGGCAATGCTCTAACCAGTGACGAGTGAGTGCCTCATCACCAACTTAGGACCGCACCTTCATCGTCGCTCTATACGCACTGAATATTACAGAACCAAGCAATTGTTGACACGAGACAGGGTACCAGCAGGGTTTTATAGAGCCGAAGGGATGATCAAGAATGTAAACACTATTGAAGAGTACCGCAACACAGACAAAGCACTTATGCTTCAACAATCTGGCAGAATGGTCAGTTTAGCCGCGCGTGGTGTTTCGCTGGGAAATAATGACACTTCGCCTATTAGATATGGGACGCGATAAAAGATGGTACCATCTATTCGTGCCCGTCCTTATTGTCTTCTTTCATCGTCCTTTCCTACGCGGACCTGAAAAAATACAAATTTCACTATTGGTTTGCATTTCCTGCACTTCATTCGGATCCTTCCTGGACTCCACTGCAGACGCCCAGTGATACCGTTCACTCAGATCACTCCCAACCAGGAGTTGTATCTTTTAGATACTTGTCAAAGATTGAAAGTTCAACGCTCGTAGAAGCAGTGGATACGTGGAGTTACGGTATTGATGCACGCCAGCAGGGGTTTTTTTTAGCTCGAAGGCTCCCTAGTACCGGTGGCAAAACCCTTTCCCCCAACGATGCAGGCTCCAAGTCGGAAAACAAGAAGACGACAGATATAGAAGATGTCAACAACCACTATTGGCGGATTGCTGCACTTGGGGAATACGAAAATGGGTTTTTCGATGGGGCTAAGTTCGAAGATTGTTTTGTTTGCTTCGTTGATCCTTCTAATTACGAAAATGCGCCTGGTTGGGTGCTCAGGAATCTACTGGTCCTTGTGAAGCATCGGTGGAGACTGGGTAGGGTCCAGGTTTTGAGATACCGCGACGTACAAGCGAAGCGTGACCAAGGCCGCAGTATTTTGGTAACTTTAGAGGAGAAGAGCTCCCAAATGTCGGGATCTGTGAAGCTGAAAGCTCCAGATAGTGTTATGCCGAAAGTGACCGGGTGGGAGCGCAATCAAGCAGGGAAACTGACAGGAAGATTGGTCGACCTTACAGAATACTTGGATCCCCAGAGGTACCATTCCCAAACAAGAAGCATGCAAAACAGGCAACTTATCTCTAATTCTGTGGTTAGGCTGGCAGATCAGTCTGTAGATCTTAACCTCAAACTTATGAAATGGCGAATCAGCCCCAACCTTGACCTTGCGAAGGTTAAGCATACCAAATGCCTCTTGCTTGGTGCCGGGACTCTTGGTAGTTATGTTGCCCGAAATTTAATGGTATGTATAATCCGGACTACTCTTTCATTGCTCACACAGATAACTCATCGCATCTGCATCCAGGGCTGGGGGGTCACTAAAATTACATTTGTAGACAATGGGTCCGTGTCGTTCTCGAATCCAGTGAGGCAGCCACTATTCAACTTCACGGACTGCTTGGACGGCGGAGCTAAAAAGGCTTATCGGGCCTCTCAAGCTTTGTCGGAGATCTACCCTGGGGTTCAGTCTACCGGATATGCTCTCTCGGTGCCGATGGCTGGACACCCTGTGGTAGACGCCGAGAAGACCCGAACGGAATTCGAAACCCTTAAGAGACTGATAGATGAGCATGATGTCATCTTCCTTTTGATGGATACACGAGAATCTCGCTGGTTACCAACAGTTATGGGAAAGGCGGCTGGAAAAATTGTGATGAATGCTGCACTGGGATTTGACTCCTTCGTTGTCATGCGTCATGGCGTGAAAATTACAGAAGACCCGGTGACAGAACTCGGTTGTTACTTTTGCAATGATATTGTTGCACCAATGAATGTGAGTAGTCAATGAATCGCGCCCCGTAAACATCGCTAATCTTTTCCAGTCTATGAAAGACCAGACACTTGATCAGCAGTGTACTGTCACCAGACCCGGCGTAGCCGCCATAGCCTCAGCTCTGTTGGTTGAGTTGCTAATATCCATTCTTCAACACCCTCTAGGTGCTGCAGCTCCAGCTCCGGCCTCAAGGAGTGATGATCGAGGAAGTCACCCACTAGGGCTCGTCCCACATCAGATCCGAGGCTTCCTCTCAACATTCGAGAATCTATGTGTAGTGGGTAGGAGCTACAGATATTGTAGCGCTTGCTCAGACAAGGTCGTTGACATGTACAAGGCTAAAGGCTGGGACTTTGTGCAGAAAGCTTTGAATGAGACTGGATATGTGGAAGAATTGAGCGGTCTCAAGGAGGTAGGCTACCCGCATCCTCTTTTCCTTCACCTTACTTGAGTTCCTTTGCCTTATTGTCTGCAAGGCAAATGCTAAAACTCCATAAGGTTCAATTGACAGCCGAAGCCGCCGCTGCCGACATCGAGTGGGTTGAGAATTCTGGAACTGAGGATGAGCTAGAGACTATTTGAATAGGCAATTGACTACACATGCTTTGGAGACAGTGATATTCCCTAAACCGGCATCATTTCAATGATCATTCCTTAAGTGTGAGTACTTCTTGCTTCGTTGCATGCTGTTTGCGTGCTAGACCAATGAAGTAGGCCTCCTTAGATTCCTAGCGCCCAAGTTAGTTGGTTTGATGACCGTCCATTAATGTGTCCCATACGTTACGTGATGACTCTGGTTTAAGTCTATGTACTCTTTGAAACAGCCCCTTAAGTTGTTTCTCCAGATCTTTGTCTTCAGCTCCTTGGTAGAATTTGCAAACAAAGTGGCCACCTGCCTTCAAGACCTCGAAGCTAAATTGTAGCGCAGCTCGACAAAGGTCCTAAACTAGGTTAATCAAGTACCGTGAAACTGGGTGGTAACTAGAAACAGGAAGCTCACCATGCTTCCTGCATGATCTCTGAAGCTCATGCCACTCGTATTCATCATCCTGTTATACGGATCACTTAGACTTCTCTTCCAAAAACCAGAGGTTTGATACCAGGGGGCGGACATATCGCTTAAAACCACGTCCACACTCCTTTCACTGCTCATACAGGGTTCTTCTGTCACTTTGCAGTCCGCATTCGACACCGTTATCTCATGGCTTAAGCCGACATTTGAAACCACTTCTGGGGTGTGTTGTCTGCCCCTTGCTGGGTCGCGCAAGAACTCTTGGACATAAGCCTGGACATTGGAGTCCAAAAAATTTCCTTGTATTGTAGATAAACCTTTCGGAGGCTGGGCAGGAATTATATCAACGCCTAGAACGCGGCCATTTGGTCGAGTCCGGCTGACTGCCACCTTCACGGAGTTAGCCGTAGAGTAAGAACTGTTGCTAGCTAACGTACCTGAGACCAAGAACCAGGTGCATAACCCTACGTTGGACATTCAACCAGGTGAGCGGAAAGTACTAGAGCTATGTTCGTTTCCAAGAAATACAATTGCCATACCAAATCGACAACAGTCTGTCCGCTGCAGAAGATGTGATACTTTGCATCTATCTAGCGGCGCAAACACATTAGAGTGGCAATACACACACACATGGATAGGACTCCAACACGGTACCTGTATAAGCTTAAAGGCAGCCCGGCTTTTCAGCCCTTGAACTGCTGCCTCCCTCGTGAACGGATCCTTAAGTTGACGCGCTTGCCATCTCTTCGAGGAGGATGGTCTCCTAGGGATGAGAGGAAGAAGTGTAGAGGAACGTTGGGCCCGCGAAGCCACTTTAAGAGGAGGCCAGAGAAACATGGTAATACCAGAAAAATATATACTTTTAGGAATAAAGTAGCAAGTGATGGTTAAAGTATGAGCCCAGTGAATTTTCCGCCGACCGGAAACTGTGAATGGCTTATTTCACCCCGATTCAGATCCGCCGCACCATATCGCAGATCATGGTAAAGCCATTGAACGAACTAAGTGATACAAAACTTTTACCTTTTTCTTCGAAGCCGATGTTTCGAGGTAGGGGTAAACTAGTAAGATATAACAAAGTTGAAATTAAATTAACTATACATGCACTGACACAGTCATGATGCCTCTGGTAAGGATGTTAAGCTGCGCTAGAGTTGTTTCTTGTCTCGTTTCAAAGGAGAAAATTGACCAAGCCCACCAAGCCCACGGCTGCGCCCTAGACGACCGCCCCTTGGAGCAGATACTTGCGACGCAGGATTTCGTCCCGTACCTAGGATCAACTTTCGACCTGGTCTTCTGATATCACGTAAATCTTCCTCTTCGTCGTCCATGTCGAAGAAACTCCTATCACGCTGAATTCCTAGCTTACGTTTCTTCGTTTTAAGTTGCCCATGACTAAAAAGTTGGGTAAAATCATCGCTGCACTCATCTCTTCGTTTATCGGTATCAGGATTATCTACCAGATTCCGCTGGTTCTCCTTTCCCTTTCTGACATTGGAAGTGCCCTGGCCCAAGCGTAGTGTTTCCGCGCTGATAGGCAATCCATCAACCGGAATTATTTGATCAGAGTAAACACCTTTGCTAGCACCATTTCCAGATGGTTCGTTTGCTCTGCCGGTTACGCGAGTCGTGTGAAGTTCATCCGCATCATCATCATCGTCATCATCATCATCATCAGAACTTATGGATGAGTTTCGAAGCCCATTTGTACGGTTCAGAAATGGGGTGATGGAAAAGGACGACTTATCGCCGGGCAAGGTCGATATTTTAGGTTTCTTGTCTTGTGCACAAATTGCTCCAGGTGTTGCAATCGTAATACCGGAGTTCTGCTGTGCGGGAGACAGTTGAGGAGCAATACGGGTCTGTGGCAGGGTGGATGATCTGGACTCATGACTGTTGGAAGCTTCATACCGTCGTTGAAGCTGCGTAATAGCAGCCTGGGATTGATCCTTTGTTGATCGTAGCTTTTTATTCAAGGTGTCAAGCTTAGCTTCAAGAGACGATCGTTGGGCCGCCCATTCGATACTCTGTTGCTGAATGGCACGTTCGCGCCCATCCCGAGCCTGCACCTCCGCCACAAGTTCCTTCCGTGTCTCTTCGAGTTTCGACCTAAGTGTCGCATTTTCTTCGATAATATGTGACTCTCTAGCTGAGGTTTGCTCGTGGGCTCGTTTTTCGTTTTCAAGTTGTACTTCAACGTTCGTCAACTGTCGTTCCAATGTTTGCTTCTCGGTAAGGAACGTGGAAGAAGAGCTCTTCTGAGAATTAAGCCTTTCAATATCCGCCTGAGCAAATGAGAGATCCTTTGCGAGACGAAGTTTTTCTGCGAGGAGTGTTTTTGGATCGACGGAAGCGCTGGTCAGGGAGGCAAGCTCAAGCTACCTCAAGTATTTAGGATGGTTTGTCCCACATTATGTGTCAATGGGCAACATACACGAAGTCTCTCTATTTCATGAGATGTGGCACGGTGAGCATTTCGCAATTTATCGAGTTCCTTGCAAGTCTCGTGGAGCTGAAGGCGGACATCAGATTCCACTCTTGCAGCACTAGTCAAGTTTTGATTGGCATGATTCAACTGCCACTGCAGATTCTCATTTTCAAATTGGAGAAGTAACTGCTCCACACGCTGTGCACGGCCTATCTCGGACCCCAAAAGCTGTGCCGTGTGCATTAGGGTGTTGTCATATTCCTTTTCCCGGCATGCCGTTCCAATTGCCATTCGGCACTATGGGGATAATGTAAGTTTGTGGAAATGCCGCTTGACCAAGATGATATACATACGTCGTCTACCGTACATCCTACTACCTGGCTGCTGGGTTCCATAACAATGTGAGATAATAATAAAAGTGGAATAGTGGTGTACAGAAAAGATGGCTGGAACAGTACGGAGTGCGTGTTTACCTCTGATGACGGAATGAGAATTTGAGACTAGCTTTATCAGGATATAAACCTGTGGCCCCCGGCCAACTAATTTATGTATTGTATTGTCCAAAGGCGGTTAGGTTAGTTTTGATTTCCAATCGTGTGGGTCCCAGGAAGGGGAAGGAAAAACTAGCGCCGTCATTCCGCAGTACTGGACACCTAATACATAGTACTGCTCGAGAGGTGTAATCAGACTTTAATATTGTTGGTGATAGATGTATCCGTTGTACTTTACAATCACCACCTTTCTACTGTAGTGACTCGTTATTGGCGTGTCAGGATGAGGTTTTCTACTCTATTCATATCGTTCTTTTGTATCATATCTAGTGCTTTGTGCGCGAATTCAGACCCGGACAAGTTCGAAAGATACCAATCCCTCTCTCGCTCCACGCCGATTGAGTTGGACGACTCGTCATATGAAGACTTGACTTCCAAAACTCGGGACTATCACGTTGCCGTTCTTCTGACGGCCACAGACGCTCGCTATGGATGCGTTCTATGCCGCGAGTTCCAGCCAGAGTGGGAGCTCATTGCACGAAGTTGGAACAAAGGCCCTCAGCCTGATGATCTGAGATTGCTTTTCACCACACTTGACTTTAGCAATGGCAAAGCTACATTCCAAAAGGTGGGTTTGAGCCAGTTATTTAAAAACATCTCTAAGCTCTAGTCTAGCTAACAGCAAGGGATAAAAGCTGATGCTTCAAACTGCGCCGGTCCTTCTCGTTTACCCCCCAACTGTTGGTCCGTTCGCTAAAGTTGATGACACTCCGGCGAGATTCGACTTCAGTGGGTAAGATTTTGAGGTCTCATGTCAAGTTATTGCCATGCTAATCAACCACATTCAGTCCAATCTCCGCTGACCAACTCTACATTTGGATTAATCGTCACCTACCGGAAGGGCCGAAACCACCCCTCGTTCGTCCTATTAACTACATGCGACTGGTCTCTGCAGTAACGATCCTAATGGGCGCCGTGACACTGTTCACTGTCCTATCGCCGTATGTTCTACCAATCATACAAAATCGAAATCTGTGGGCCGCGTTTAGCTTAATTGCCATACTATTGTTCACAAGCGGTCATATGTTCAATCATATCCGCAAAGTCCCATATGTTGCAGGCGATGGTAAGGGTGGCATCAGCTACTTTGCGGGTGGATTCTCAAACCAGTTTGGAATGGAAACACAGATTATTGCTGCCATCTGTAAGTGCCGGTGTCCGTCAGCCAAAGAAACCAGAGAAGTGAAAAAATATATTCATGTTACTGATGAATTTTATATAAGATGCTATCCTTTCTTTTGCGACAATAGCTCTGGCGATGAAGGTTCCCCGTATCGCGGACAGCAAAGCGCAACAGTTGGCTGTGCTGATCTGGGGAACTGTATTATTCGGTATGTACAGCTTCCTCTTGAGTGTTTTCAGGGCAAAGAATGGTGGATATCCGTTCTTCCTCCCTCCATTCTAGTTTTAACTACCATGGGTCTATCTATCAAATATTTGTAACTAAAATGTGAGACTTCGAATCGGCGATTGTTCGGGCCAGCAACAGCCAACCCAGGCGTGCCTAGATGAAGTATAGAAACAAACAGTATTGCGAAATATGCTCGCAATAGAGGCGGAGGTTATACTTTTACTCATCCTTGAACGTGCGTTTGCGATTGCATAAATCTAGAGTATAGTAGCCAAGACTGTGTAAAATTGACTGAGAAATTTCCAGTAAAGCTCACCCGTTAACATTTCCTTTGTTATTGTGTCGTTTATTAGTAGTAAAAGGGTAAGTAAAAATTTAACGATCCCAGTTACCACGTGTTGGATTCATGGAAGTGACGTAAAGTTTCGGAGTTGAGTCCCACGAAGGATAATTAGCTCCGGTTCCGAATACTATTGGCGCGCCGCAGTTGGCAATCTTCCACCATGCCCTGAACCCAAATTAGAAGATCAAATTATCACAGTATAATTGAGACCATGTCACAGCCAGATGCAAATGTTAGCAGGATACTGGCTTCATCCGCATCCGGTACAACGCTTTTGATTATCGTCCAAATAGCTTCTCGGCTGTTCACATTCATTGCAAATCAGTTGATCCTTCGAACTCTGTCGCCGGCAATACTTGGAGTTGGCACTCAACTTGAGCTATATTTCGTCTCGATACTGTACTTCTCTAGGGAAAGCATCCGAACAGCAATTCAACGACAGCCTTTAGATGGAACTCCAACCACTGCTTCTGACAAGGAAAACACGGACTCTTCGCATGGAGAACCAAATCGAAAAATTGAATTTCAAATGATAGCATCCCAGTCGGTAGTGAACATGTCTTATCTAAGTCTTAGCATGGGAATTCCGACAGCTTTGACATTCGCGACATTGTATATATATGCCGCCTCTCAGGAAGTTTGCGAAACACCTTTCTATCGCGTTGGCGTGGCGATCACGACAGTTGCGTCCCTATTGGAGCTCTGCATTGAGCCTTTCTTTGCTGTAGTGCAGCAATACATGTTGTATAAGAATCGCGCAGTTGTTGAAATGACTGCGGCGTTTGTAAAGAGCCTGACAGTATGTAGCTTGTTTACCTGGGCTTCCTGGAACGGCCGCGACTTGGGCGTCCTTCCATTCGCCCTGGGCTACTTTTTTTACTCCTTAGCTCTTATCTGTGGGTATTCTCTAGCCATACCAAAGTTAACAAGTCGGTGGCGGTTTTCGTTACTCCCTACCAAGATAAAGTCCAGGTATGTCAGGATATCGACCGGCAATGGCCACGATGCAACCATAGTAACAATTTCCAGTGATGATTCAATCTACCTAGCCAACAGATTCCCCAGAAGCTTGGTCGCGCTCTCTACAAATGTCTTTTTCCAGTCAGTTGTAAAACACCTGCTAACTCAAGGGGACGCAATAATGCTGGCAGCAATGACAAGCTTGAAAGATCAAGGTATATATTCTTTAGCCTCGAATTACGGTGGCCTGATGGCTCGTGTTCTGTTCCAACCTATTGAAGAAAACAGCCGAATTGTTTTCTCATCGCTGTTGAACTCTAGCAGGCCCGGGAAACAGTATACGAGCAATGTCAGTGCCGCCAAGGCACATCTGGTCAACATTCTGCGAGCATACGGAATGTTATCTGTCTTGATATTCCCTTTAGGGCCATATCTGGTTCCTCGGATACTTCATCTACTGGGGGGCCACAGGTGGGCTTCTCCAGAAGTTGGTAGCTTACTTTCACTCTATTGCTACTATATCCCTTTCTTGGCGTTCAATGGTATAACTGAGGCGTTTGTTTCGTCTACAGCTAGTCCTGCCGATCTTCGAAGACAGGCTTGCTGGATGGGAGTGTTTTCAGCAAGCTTTGCCTTGGCGGCTTACCTATTTCTGAAGATCGGTAGCCTGGGCGCCCATGGATTAGTTTGCGCTAACATTGTCAACATGGCAGTCCGTACAGCCTGGAGTTTCGTCTTCCTCCGATCATATTTCCATCACCATGGTAATAGCATAACCCTGGCTGAGTTCAGCATACAACCTTCTACTTGTATTGCTGGAGCTTTATCATCAATCTTCTTGGCCAAACAGGGGCATAACGACACTGGCTATCGTAGTTTGGTGAAGGCAATTATGTACAGTGCTGCCTATGGTCTCCTCATGTAAGTTGAATATACCACACAGCCCATGGCTAAGCTCTAACCTATACAGAATATTCCTTGAGAGAAAATATCTTACAACACAGTACACAAGTATATGCGGAACAATAAAGTCTAGGAGTAAGAGAACAAAGATGGATTAATTTGCATGATCAATCGTCAAAAACAATTTTTGTGGCTGCCTTGTCAGTGTCGACATTTTTGAAGAATGCACCATATGCATCATGTTGCTTCTTTTTGACAGTTGATCCAAACTTAAGAAGATCATCTGGCACATCCTGTTTTGCTGCTTTAAGGACATTGATCAACCTGCGTTTCGTTAGTGAATGGTCCTGACTAAAAGAACTCTGACAGAAAAACGGATTACTCAGGTGAAGGGCAGTTAAGGAACACTCACGCGCCAGATTGGGCTTTATCTGCCTCCGTGAATAAGGTAACAGCGTACCCTTCAGCACCAGCACGACCAGTTCTAGATAGATAAAAGAGAAGAAAGTCAGCTAGTCCCATCAACTCAAGGGATATAGTCCGTACCGCCCAATTCGATGCACATAATCTTCAACCGTAAGGGGAAATGTGACGTTAATGACCTGTTTGACTGCAGGTATGTCAAGTCCACGGGCTGCCACATCCGTGGCCACAAGAACAGTAGCAGCTCCTGACTTGAAGGCATCTAGGCTCCGGAATCTCTCCTGCTGATTCAAATCCCCGTGTATACCAGCGACTCTAAACCCCTTCGTCCGGAGAAGTCTCTCAATTCGCACAGCTTCCTTCTTGTATAGACAAAAGGCTAAAACCTTTCCCGGAGCAGAAACGCCTCGCTGGGACTGGTTCAATAGTTGCACGAGTCGCTGCTCTTTTTCATGTGGCTTGACAACTTCCACAACTTGCTTGATCCTGGTGTTCGCACGCGGATCTGCAGACGGATCCCCACCGATGGTGACAGTCACAGGCGAGGACATGAATGACGATGCGAGGTCCCTAACGCTTGGTGGCCAGGTTGCAGTGAACATCACAGTCTGACGCTTGGATGTTGGCATTGGCTGGATGATGTCCTTGATATCTTGTTCAAACCCCTTGTCCAGCATACGGTCGGCCTCGTCCAGAACAAGATAGTTCACTTTACCTAGGTCGACCGAACCATCATTCTGGAGGTCTTTCAACCTACCAGGCGTTGCAACAACAATCGCTGCTGTCTTCAGGGCTTCACGCTGCTCGTCCTTCTTCACGCCGCCGAATATACAAGTTACTTTGATGGATACTGCAAACTTCGATAGTTGGTCGTATATTTGCATCGCTAGCTCTCTAGTTGGGGAGATTATTACTGCGACGGGGCAATAAGGCGTTTGGTTGCTCTTCTCGGCGGAGTCCTGTATTTTCTTCAGGCACGGCAGTCCGAAGGCCAGTGTCTTTCCACTTCCAGTTTCTGCGATACCAATGACATCACGGCCAGCGAACAACAGCGGCCATGTTGCAGACTGTATGGGAGTTGGTGATTTGAATGAACTTAAGGGAGCATAGAGGTCACCTTTGCAGGGAGGCAGGTGGGTGAAGGAAATGATCGGGCGAATCGTATTATCAGGCAATGCGTCAGTTATCTTGATGGAGTTTTCTGTGAGGAATACCTCAATTTCGGATTGAGGGACATCGCTCAGTGCAGGGGACTGATCATAAGAAGGACCTTGTTTAGCACTTGTTTGAGACTTCATAGATTTTTCCTTTGTATCCTTCTTCTCCTTCTTCTCCTTCTTCTCCTTCTTCTCCTTCTTTTCCTTCTTTTCCTTGTCATTCTTTGGTTTTTTCTTGGGCCTATCCTCAGCACCTTCTTCGGTGCGAAGATCACGTTTGGTCATGATTTTCTCCTTTCAGTAATGAGCTGGAAGTGGAAAGGGATAAAAGAAAAGAAAGGAAAAGAAAAGGTGTGGTAGCTAAGAGAAACAGAAGAGGGTGGATTGATTCCTGAGTCTTTTCTTTTTCACATGTACATACTAGTGTTGTTTTTTTTTTTTTTTTTTCCCTTTCAAAAAAATTCGGCAGTTCTGCCATCCGCCACCGCTATCGATTCAGGTCCAACCAGCCACTATAACTAGTAACGTAACCGGTAAACGAGCCGCCACGTCAGGCCGAATTTTAAGCTGACTACTGAAAATTAAAGTCATTCAAAACAACCGAAAATTTGCATTTCTATATAAAAACTATTGATTAAAAAAGTAGGGCATTGGGAGATTTTATGTCTTTGAATATTGCAGCCAGAACACCTTGGTGGAGCTAGTATACGCTGGGTTTCTACTGTGGAATCTAATCTACTGGTTCAGTATATATAGCTTTATCAGTAGTATTCTTGCTTTATATAGAATCATCTGTCTATTAGATTGTTTGGTGTTTTTGACCTGCTTTTTATTTACAGCTTGCAACTATTGATTTCGTGAACAAGAATAGCAGCGCTATTCAAGGCTAATTCACACCCCTTTATAATCCGATTTATAGCAGTTTGAGTATATGATGAAGGGCTTTAAGTACATGCTCTAAGCAGCTTTTTTAATGTGGTTTCCTGTTTTTTCGACTGCTTGAGATTATAAAGTATTTGGATACTAAATCAGTAGACCTACTACTAGGTCTACAATCTGGCTGTGGTGTTTGTAGTTTAACATTGAGCTTTGAAAGTATAGACTCGGGATTTAAGAAAATAAAACCAGTAGCTCTAAAGGTGCTATAAATATTGGTTGTGGTAAAAGCCTTCAAGCGTGCTTCCAGATAGGTCTTAAGAGAGTCAGATTTCTTAATATGGTTGCAGTCATCTTATATTTCTTTTCCCAATCATCTTGTTATATATGCTAGGGGTCACGCTTAGATTGCCTCAACCTAAGGATGCCGTACGTACAAGAAGGGATCATCGAGAAAAGGAAAGGAAGAAAGAAAGAATAACAAAAATAAGAGGTTAACATGACGTCATGTTCCTTTGCCGGGATTCTATCCCTTGCTACGCTGGCCTGTTGTCAAGTTCCTCAGAATCAAGGCGTTCGTACGAGAACCATTTAACAATATATATGTTTTAGAGATAGAAGAACGCTGACATCTAAAGACTGTAGATAATAAGATAAATAAATAGATATATAGGTTGGTACAATATTATTCTGTTAATATATCTTATTAAATTGAGATATTAAATAGCTGTCACGACCATCCAGAACTAGTAGTTGATATCGGCCAGTATTTTGTTATAACCTGGGCTGGGTTAGGCTTAACCAACATATCGAACTCCTCTGTTCTATATATGATGTTATCGTAACATACATTAACCAGTTGTCTAAGAAATAAAAAGATTTTGTCGGAAATCTAGTTGATAGAGAACTAGATTTCTAGAGACATGTGATCAGGGGAATTATATTGACTCTGAGATAGAAGAGATGACAGAATATAGGGTAAACCCCTTGAGAATAGATGAGTTGACTAATAGATACGATAGATGAGATAGATGAGTGTTACACCTGGGGCTTCTTCCAAGAGTTCTGCGACCAATTAGTTATCTTGAGTAGGTCGAGTACAAACCTGGAGATCAGAATCCACTGATGTCCACATGATGTGTTTACGAAGTGATGACCACGATGGTCCGAAAGGGTTCCACGAAGGTAGGTCACGAAGACACAAGAATAACTCAAGGTCCGTAGTAACAATAGTAGGTCTCAACTAAATGTGTATTAATCACAAATAACTAAACTAAACTGCTAGGTCAAAAGTATTGCAACACCCGAAATTCCGCACCCGACCCCCTAATTTCAAACCTCAATATCTCAACGAATTCTGCATATTTTGAGGTCAAAACTAGTTCTATAGAATCCCTATTTCAGTATTTAGTATACCAGCCACGTGCTTGGTATACTGCCCGAACCCTGCGTGGTCAGGATAGAATTAAACGATTTATAATCTCCTGATCAAGGTTATTCCATGTAGTCTAAATTCTCTGTTTAACCCTCTTTATATTAAACTCTGATATTCTCTCTAGAAAAAGTTCTGGATAAAGTTTCTTTAACTTCTACTTAAGTAGATTCCAGAGATTTTTAATAGAGTTAAGATCAGGCGAATAGAGTGGCTATTTAATTATCTAGATTCCATGTCTTTCAAATCAAGATTATATTTTTTTAAATATATAAATAAATATATTATCTTGTTGAAATTTAGTGTCTGGCTTGTAGATTAGTATAAAGTCTTTTTCTAAATATTTAATATAGAATTTGCTTAAATATCTCTGATTTTTGGCTATTTTATTCTGTTTTGATACTGTTAATTCTGACCAGCCACTATTTTATATAGAAGTCTAAATTATTATAAAAATACTTTTATCATAAAGCTCTAGACTAACAAGATTCTGTCTATAGATTTTATTTATAAAATGGAATATATATTAACTAGAATTATTAGAGTCCTGTTGAACCAAGCATTTGTCTAAAAATATAATATAACTGAAATTGTTATATTGAAGTCATGTACATGTAAATTAATAGTATTTTTTGATTATATCAACAGTTAAAGCAATCCTCTTTTTACTTTTCTATTTTTTTATATAATATTTACATAAAATGCGCTTTAATATTGACTTTGGGACGTCTTTAGAAGTGCTAGCAATAAATACCGTGTAGTTTATTCTAGATCTTTAATAAACTATTAAAAATATATAGTGTTTAGCTGTAGGGCTGAGCTTTTCAGGCCTACCAGAGCGAGCGACTGATACTAAAGCTTTATGTTGTTGAAAGCGTTCGCGTGTTCAGTAGATAGTAGAACGCGCAACCTTAAATTTCTGAGCGAGTTTAGTGGTATTTTCGCCTGCCTCTAGTCCTTCAAGTAGAGCGGAATATTACTCGGTAGAAAGCTCAGATCTAGACCTTCTATTTCCACTAATTTCGGTTCCAAAAGACCTCATTTTGGTTGAGTGGTAGGCGTTTGAAATTGTTGATTTATTTGACGCGGTACGCGTTGCGGGTAGGTGTTGCAATACTTTTGACCCACTATTGTAAGTACATGAATGAGTGTTCTTATATATTTCTTCTCTATCTACTTCTGTATATACCCCTGGAGTAGTCTCCAGGGTAGCTGGCACACTGAATAATAGTTCTCGGTATACTTATAGTATACTGCTGGAGTAAATGTTGAAGTAGATTATTATATAACAAGATAGCTGGTATCAGCTGTTGTTGCCCTCATAAGTAAATAACATGTAGAATAATCCTTCGGGTGCCGTCTTGTCTTATTCCGATTACTGTTATCCTATGGGTTCTGCCTTGCTCGTCCGCCTTCCGATAAGTACGCTAGACAAGGGTCTGTAACACAGTAGTTGGGGTAGAACCATATTTAGAAAGTAGAATATTAGCCATTTCTTGTATATAAACAGGCCGAGGAGCTGCTCTATACAGATCTAACAATAGAATCCAGTGTACTAGCGAATCCACTTTATTCTAAAGTAAGTTAGAGAGATTAGCGCGTGATCCAGCTTAAAAAGTAGATCCATTTAATCACATAGAGTTGAGCGACGAACATTATATACGCGTGCCGCTTGTGTAATAGTAGAAATCTACTTTTTTTGAAAAGCAGATATTACAAGTAGGATTCTACCTTCTTTCTCAGTTAAATCTTCTGATTTTTGAGCTTGTTTTGGAGGCATGGTAGGCGATTGACTTGCTTTGATAAAATAGGATGCTTAATTTTCAGGTGACGTGGTGGCTCGTTTACTGGTTACGTTAGGTAGGTGTATTACTAAACTGTGCCGAAGGGAACTTTCAGAACCGCAACGGAAAGGTTCACGGCCCATCTCATCATCTTGTATCACTCCGGAATATACAACTGGCAAGGAGAAACCAAAGGATGTTGCGAGCCTCCCACGGGCGCAAACTACCCCGTAAACAAGATGATATTTACACACCCCTCATACACCTATAAGATGGCACCTGAATTTCCCACCTTAAGCTTACACTGGGCGTTCTAGTAGATGGGAGTACCTACCGATGACTATACTTGTAGTACTGAAGTAGGTGTTCATCTCACTGCTCCTGAAAATTAGTATTGTGGATGACCAAATATACTATTTTTGTTCAATTCACCATCTATGCGTTGCGCCCTCTTTTCTTTTCGGAGATCCATTCTCACCTTAGGCGGAATGCAGGCTTGGTGAAGTAAACAAGCATCCGTTTCAAGAGCTAGCCATGAGGTAATATATAAGACTAAATACCAGTAGGTTGGTATACCAACATAGTTCCAAAGCATGTGAGATTTGTTGCCTTAGCCAATTGTACAAATTACTTTGCCTTTAGTACGGTTGCTCTCGAGCAATCTATGGGCTTCCGCAATTTCCTCAAAAGGGAAAACTTTTTCAATATAAGCATTGAAAGTGCCATCCCTGAACCTTGGTAGCGCATGCTCGACCAACAAATCGCGCAATTTCTTCTGGTATCCCTCGTCCCGGCTCCGGAGGGTGCTACCTTCCAATCTCACCCTTTTTCTCAGAAGACCGCTGATATCAACACCTGCAGGGAGGACTGAACCACTCATCTGTCCCAATTGAACAATACGTGCATCCTGAGCGGCAACATCCAAGTTACCTTGAAAATGTGTCGCGCCCACAAAATCGACGACCACATCAACGCCGCGACCATTTGTTGCATTGGCAATTTCAGATGACCAATCCTGGGTTTTGTAATTGTACCCAGCAGTAACACCCAGCTTGTGAAGACAGAAGTCGATCTTCTCCTGGGAGCCTACAGTCACAAACACAGCAGATGCCCCTTCACTTCTAGCAAGCTGAATACCGGCTATGGAGACAGACGAAGCTCCCGCATGCCAGAGAACCGAATTACCGGGTTTATATCCGCCTATCAAGTATAGGGCTTGGGTGGCCGTTATCCAGGTCTACAATCCATGAGCCCTTATCAGTGACGAACCATAACCGTTTGAATTTCGACATGCTTACTTCAGGTATTCCTGCTGCCTCCTCCCATGACAGCTCCGTAGGTTTATGTATTAACATGTGTGTTGAGACGGCAATATATTCCGCATACGCGCCTAGTGCACTTTAGCTGATGGCCCAGCGCGAAACAATGCCCAATTTCATAAGACGTACCACCATAAGCTAGGCCAAACACTTCATCCCCTATATTAAAGCCATTCTCTGAATCTCGATCGAGTTTCTCGATCATCCCAGAGAACTCAACCCCCATGGTACTGGGTGCTTGGTGGGGGACAGGATATTTGCCCTCACGCTGCAATAAATCCATTCTGTTCAATCCAAACGCCTTGATCTTCACTAAGGCCTGAGCCTCTCCTAGTTCAGGGACTGGGATGTTATCAACGAACAATGCATCAGCGCCCCCTTTTCCGCCTTTTACACCTTGTAAAGAGTTAACACAGCATATATTAGTACAAGGGTAAAACTACCAACCAATTGCCCTCATCATCTTGCCTACCATGATACGACTATGCTGATCAAGGTTCTTCACAGTTCTCTGTCTTCGAAACTGTTTTATTGGTTTTCTTCCGCGACGGACGCTTGGAGATAGATCAGAATAAATTGGATTTAGCTGATAAAGTTGCTGATGCCCCTCAATTTGTCATCTTGATTCATGATTAGTCAGTGTGCGTATCTTCAACTGTACCAAACTGTTATTGACACAGTTCCGAGTGAGAACCTCTAGCTTAATTATCGGCAAGTAATTCATTGCTTTGATCCACGCTGATAGGTCTGATTTCAAAGTTGAATCCACTGACAATTGATACCAGTACACCATGACCTTTGATTACATCAACAGTTCTCATGAGGTCCTTATGTACATAGCAACGGCAGGTCCGGACTAGTAGAACCAAAGGCCCGGGAACTGCAAGGCTTACGTAGATATGGGATGCTTTCAATTTCACTAAACCCTCTCAGACTAGGATAGACAGGATGTATTTGCAGTGTCCATCCCTTTTCGACGAGATATACTCCTCATATAGTCAGCCAACCCAAAGAAAGTGCTATAAATACTGTAGATTCTATAGTGCGTTTATGAGATCCGCTGTGACAATGCCCATCAACCTGTGATGTCAAGGCTACAGGATATTTAGTTTGAAAGTGCCATACCCCCAATAGCCTAGTGACGATCTATAATGCCAATCACATGAATACGGTTGCTTCATTATGGGACAGGAAAAAGCTATACTGGGCGTGAAATTTAACGGTATTTCTAGACTGTCAAGCTCCGCCGGAAAGTACGTAGGAAACCTATTTAAGCAGCTCTGATACCCCAGCTACCACCATAGAACAACATGTTCAGAGATTCAGGAAACACTATATGAGTCAATCATATCTGCAAGTCGTAACGCCTCCTCAGAGTAGTTGACCGGTTTCGCCGATACTATTTGATAGCGAATGCTATAAGTCCCCAGAGATTAGCGCTTCATGTCAATATTTCAAAAACTTCAGTCTTACCGTTGCTGATCGCCAAAATTGTCAATCTTGGCTCGGCATCTGAAGTTCCAAGTTCTGCAATTAGCATCCTGGAAAATATCTCCGGCTGCCTTCTCATCATTCTGGCGTATTTCCATGAGCTGATCCGCGCTAGTGCCCATCATAGACCTGCCCACTTCATCAAAACAGCTAAGATAGAGTTGTCCTGTATGGTCGCTAACGCTAATGAGCATTATATAACGATACTCTGGTCGTGAATGAGTTTTTTCACAACGTTCGCACCGCCATTGGCCGGGGTCGAGCTCTGTTACCTTTTTGTTGCAACTCTCAGAAAGACAAGCGGGATAGCACATGGTATCCTGCTTGATGTAGATGACAGTCGCCTTCAGCGAGAAATAGGCTACTTCATCTGACATGCCTAATTGCTCCTCCTTGACTTGCGCAACGGTTTTGAACTGTTCAGGTCTCGTTGCAGATGTGGCCGCGCCAGGAATGGAGGCGTGTGAGGTAAAGGCTTCATCCCTGCCCTGTGCATCGTACCAACCCTTTAACTTATGAGCCTCCTCGATATCAGGATCAACGGTCATTGTGCCTGAGCTAAGTAAGCTCAAACTCCTGCCCCCAAAGTCTGACACTTTCACTCCCTTGAATGCTATTACAGACTCGGGCATCACGTTGAAATTCAATGCAGTTGAGCCCCAGACAGTTAGGCGAACAGAAAACCCCGTGTTGTCCACCAAAGTGAGCTCACGCTTGCTATAAGGCTTGTTGGTCGTCTTTGACATAATCTCAGAAACGTCACCGGATTCTTTCAGTACCCCGATTACGTCAGTAGTGGTATCCTTTTCAACAGATTGTAGGTCACCAATGGAAGTAAAGCTGAATCTAATTTGTGGCACATCGCTTTGATCCTCTGCCTGGAGAAAAGTATAAGATACGAAATTCACAATGAAGAGAGTAACGCACTGACCTTTTCAACAACTGTATCTCTTTCAAATGTGAGTTCGTAGTCATTGTTCAGGTTGGTGAACTGTTTTTTGGCAATCTTAACACCGCATGGACTGGAAATGTAATAAACATTTCCCTCCTGAAAAACTTCATAGAGCAGGTCACACTGATCATTGAATCCAGTTGCACGAATCTCGCCACTATCATCCAGTAAGTTGACACTAAAAAGCTTACCATCTCCATTTCTGTTATGCCAGGTTCTAATAGCTGACTTGCTTGTGCAGCGTGCCTTGATTGTCCACTTGTGAGAATAAGGCGAGATAGCTTCTATGGGGTATATAGTAGCATGAAGCGAGGCTGCTGCAGGTCGTGGCTGCGCTGCCTGGCCGGGAGCCTGCACCTGTGCACCTTGGATCTTCGAGCCGTAGAACCCGTTGCTCGATATTGTGGTGGGTTGAGATTTTTCATCCTCATCTATCTTATTCTCCAAAGGCTTTGGCTCTCCGATTTTCTCGGCTTCGCCTAGATCCTGCAAAACCTCCAGATCCAAAATTATGAGGATTCTATCTATGTTAGTCAGATCCATAGCAAAAGTTCCCTGTAGACTTACTTTTTCCCTTTCACAGAGTTTGCTTGAAAAGCCTTGAGCCTAACAAAGCATCCCTTTCGAAGTTGTCCGCTTGTAACAACCCGGTTGGCTTCTGCTAAACAACATGATTAGGGGCCAGGCCTGATGTACAAATAAGAAGTTTCCGGTATGTCAGAAAAACTCACGAGTCGCTAGCATTGTTTGAACATAATTGGATATATCACTGAAAACAGCTCTGTAGCGTTCTTGATTGTTTTGCTGAGGTGGCAATGGTTTGATCTGGACGCACTGAACAATGGGTTCACGAATTTGAGGCTTTGTCTCATCAAATATTGCACTTCAAAAGAGTCAGCCGAGCTTATTCAAAATAAACATCACGCAAAATGAGATTACCTTAGCGCGCCAACAGAAATTTGAGATACTGCGTCCGAGGCCATGGCAGCAGTTGTGGTTATTTTGCTAGAGAATCAAGCTGCGTCTGTGAGTTATGAATTGGAAGCTAAGGATATAGAAAGGCCACGTATGTAAGTATTTATTAGGGAAAGATTTTTTTAGGATGATAATCACTTAGATAGTACCTGCAAGTGCAGATTGTTGTGATCGGGGAATACATATGCTAAGATGGGACGCGTATGGGATTTTACGCGCAAGGGCGCGTTGAGTGGATTTCATCGATCTCCGCTTCCGTCTCTCTTCTCCTTTGTGCCTGAGGCAACAAGCAATTTATGTCGAACCCCCGATAAACCTAGATACTGATAGCCTATGTACTGTAAATATTCCGTACCATTCACATGACTAGCGAAGCCAAAGTGGACGGATTTTCCCCTTAAGGCAACGATATTTGGATGATATCATGTTGATTATATGTCTCTAGGTAGCTAGGTATACGTTCTGTACAATGGTGATACCAACTATTACTTCAATTACAACGAATAGACCCGTACCTCGGTAGGATCTAAGTACACATATACATACGTGAGTGTAGATCCCACGCTGTACTGTATGTACAGTTTACCCCGCGGCATTCCAGCACACAAGTTCCCACTTTTCAGGTAGACTTGTGCTGTGCCCCACACATTTCACAACATCATGTCCTTCAGGTCTCCAACCCTACCAAGTCACGACCATCTATTTCAAGGGAACAACCCTCTTAGAGACTATCTCTAGTTATAGCAAAAGTGTCACGTGGATTCGCTCTCTGCTTAGATATAGACGAGACATACTCTCTCCCACCTATCGTCTCAGCATGGCTTCTTGTGCGCATGTAAATTCTCACGGTTGGTTGACTACTGACGTCGATGTCCAAGGTGGAGTCTCGAATTAATTTATCTTCCTGGTGGCAGATTTGAAGTGCCCGTCTCCTTCACAAGCGGTATACCGAGAAGATTGTACACAGTGTTTTGACTCCATAGTACATGGCCTATTCCTTTTTGCTCCAAGAATTTAATATCTAACTAGGTGCCAGGACGACAAAGCCGGATTGAACGTTTGCCTCACTTGCTTCAATGGCGGCTGCGCCGGGGATAGAGATCATGCATCACTTCATTTCAAACGCCTTGGTCATCCCCTGGCATTGAATATCAAAAGAACTCGAAAGAAGGTTCAGGTAGGTTCAACAACTATCTTGTATATTTGCAAAGTCAGCGGCTAACCAGTTAAGCGTGATGAACCTCCTCAAAAAATCTCAAAGCTTGCGATAGCCGCTGAAACAGACGAAGACCGTTATGACACTACCACCCGCGTTATCTGTTATCATTGTGGACAGGATGATATTGATAAGTCGAGCAGTGGACTGATGACAGCCATTGAGGGTGTGATGAACGCGATGACATTCTCGAAGCGAGAAGAGGTGAAGGCCTGGGAGCAGGAATTCGTTCCTTGCGAGCATACACTTTCATTGAACCAGAATGATTCCAGACACATTGAATCAAGAGGTATTTCCCAACTTCCCAGGCTACCTAGCGCTTTTCTTACTTGACTGTCCAGATCTTAGTCACTGTTCCATGTGCGATCTCAAGGAGAATCTCTGGCTTTGCTTAGATTGCGGCAATCTTGGTTGCGGACGTAGCCAATTTGGTGGCATCGGGGGGAACTCTCACGCCCTTGCACACTCCGACCTAACATCCCATGCCGTTGCAGTCAAACTTGGCTCAATAACCGCAGACGGCTCCGCCGATGTATACTGCTACAAATGCAATGAAGAGAGAACTGATCCTGACCTCGCCGTCCATCTTGCTCATTGGGGAATTAACCTCGCGGGACGTGAGAAAACAGAGAAAAGCCTCATGGAAATGCAAGTTGAGCATAATTTAAAATGGGAATTCTCCATGACATCTGAGGATGGTCATGAACTTGCTCCGGTCTTTGGGCCAGGATTTACTGGCTTAACTAATCTAGGGAATAGCTGCTATCTATCGAGCGTGATCCAATGCATTTTCGACCAGCCAGAATTTCAACAGAGATACTATCATGAGAACGATGAGCCCCCGTTCACAGAAACTCCTGCGGAGGATTTTGAAACGCAGATGCTTAAACTCGCAGATGGCATCCTTTCAGGCCGTTACTCTCTGCCTAACTCGGATATTATCGTTGCGCCCGACTCGCCAGAAGCACCTCATCAAAAAGGCCTTGCGCCTGCAATGTTTAAGCATCTCGTTGGTCGTGGTCAC
Organism: Aspergillus hancockii; assembly: GCA_001696595.2. NCBI lineage: Eukaryota > Fungi > Ascomycota > Eurotiomycetes > Eurotiales > Aspergillaceae > Aspergillus > Aspergillus hancockii. The sequence goes on along the minus strand of MBFL02000335.1, from coordinate 4,722 downwards.
GAGGAATTTTCAACAATGAGACAGCAAGATGCATTTGAATTTTTATTGCACATCTTCAAGCTGGTAAACTTGTCCAGACATCCCGAAGGTTTCGATAATCCCACTCGCGCTTTTACCTTCGCTATAGAGCAGCGCCTTCAATGCTTATGCTGCAAAAAGGTTCGTTATAGGGTGGATGAGCAGGATAATATTTCTATCCCGGTCCCAGCGCGACGTTTGGCACCCCCAGATGATGCCAATTCAATTGGTCAATTTGCACCGGTGACTCTCTTTGACTGCCTGGATGCTTCCACGTCTGAGGAAATTGTTGAGCTTGTCTGTCCATCTTGCAGCAGCAAGGATGGATTTTCCAAGCGTTCCTCGTTTAGATCACTGCCACAGCAGCTAGTCATTAATGCTCGACGGTTTGAATTGATCAACTGGGTACCTACCAAACTAGACATCCCTGTGGATGTAAGCGAAGAACCAATAGACTTGAGCTCATATCTTTCCACCGGTCAAAAAGAAGGCGAGGAACTCCTTCCAGACATCGAGGTTTCTGACAGTGGTTTTGTGCCGAATAAGTATGCTTTGGACCAACTTCTTAGTATGGGTTTCCCGAAGACCAGGAGCGAAAAGGCACTCTACACGACTGGCAACTCAGACCCTGAAACTGCAATGAACTGGCTGTTCGCTCATATGGAAGATCCCGATATTGACGAACCATTAGTTGCCAGCGACATTATGAGAGGAGCAACAGACGTCCAGCATGATCCAGCGAAAGTGGCACAGTTGATTGATATGGGCATCGACGAGCGTCGTGCGAGGAATGCATTAGGTGCGACCGACGGGGATATCAATAGAGCCATTGATTGGGTATTTAGCCATCCAGAAGCGGTTAATGCTGAAGACGACAATCATGAATCGAATGACCATTCTGGGGGTCGCCCTAAAGAACAAGGTTTTACTGATTCGCCGGCCAGATATGAGCTCCGCTCGATCGTTTGCCATAAGGGCTCTTCAGTTCACGCTGGGTACGTACTCGTGCTTGAAATAATATTTACAGTCTACTAATTATGAATAGGCACTACGTTGCTTTTGTCCGGAAGGCTCTGCCGGGCCAGAGTGAACTTTCGTGGGTATTGTTCAACGATGAGAAGGTGGTGAAAGTTGAGGATATACAGGAGATGAAAAAATATGCATATCTGTACTTCTTCTCCCGAGTCTAGGCATAGGCTTAGGTAGAGACCACTTCCCACTATAGTCAGCCCACCACCCATGGATTCCTTGGGAAGGACTATTTGTGTAGTATGCAATACCTACTACAAGCAAGGGGCTCCAGAATTCCAGGTCAGGATTATGTGATCTTAGAATGAAATTGACAAACTATTGGCAATGGTTGCTAAAATCAAAATATAATTACTAAAAGTCCAGAAAACTCTATATAACGTATTTCCCGGGTCATCCGGCCACCCGGGCCACCCGGGCACCCGACCGCCCTTCTAAAATTGAAGCCATACAAAACACCATATAATTGCATTTCTATAGAATTATGAGTAGTTCTATCGATTCGGGCAGTTTGTAATCTTATGGCCCTGTACATTGCAGCCAGAACATCTAGATGGGACGTGTTCAGAAGCCGATTCAGCAGGTAAAGTCTTATCTGTCTGTATAGCTTCATCTGCAAGTTTTCTACTTTCTATAAGCGTCCTTACTTCCTGAATTGATATACCTGATTTTATTTGAAGCTGCTTTTTAGAGTGCTTTTGTTTTTTAAGCTGCTTTTTATAAGCGGCCTGGTATTGCTCAATTTAATGTTTTAAAATAGTTACCTCAGCTAGAGCCTGTTCCGCGCCTTTTAAAATCTAATTTAGATTCAGTTTAACTGGCAAATCAGGACTTCTAGATCATTTTTTAACAGTTTTTTTAATCTAAATTCTAATTTGTTCAGCTGTTTTACAGTATATAGTGTTTTAAATACTGAGCTGCCTTGACTACTTGATCTGCTGTCTAGAGATGTAGAGGTTTTTAGCTGCACAGTAATTTAAATAAGAACCTGTTTAAAATTAAAAAAAAAAAAACTAATCTAGTTGCTTGAAAAGCACTATAGATATTGCTGCTAGTAAAGATCTACATGCAGGTCTTGAGATAGACTGATAAAAAATTATTTTTATTAATATAATTGATTCTACAGTGTATTTTAGATTCAATTAACTTTCTATACATCTTTTTTAGAGGCGAAAAGCAGATAATATTAAGTAGTTGAAGCTTATAAAAAGCGTGAGCAGGCATATAGTTTAATATAATATTTGTTGGACTGGTGATCACATGATCCAACATCATGTGACTCAGAGTCATATGACATCGGCTACTGATTCATGTAATCAGTGTGATTCTACATGTTTCTATAAGAGTTCTATCTGATTCTATGCCTACATTATAATGACATCAACATGACGATATGTTCTAGGCCTACTATTCAGTCTTATTCAATATAAATAGGCCTACAATTTCATTTATTCTCTTAATCAGATTATTAAGATTGTCAAGATTATCAAGCTTTATCAATCTTATCTATCATGTCTATTTAGTTAATTTATTCTCAAGGGTTTTACCCTATCTTCTGATCATCTTTTCTATCTAAAAGATCAGTATAATTCCTCTGATCATATGCCTCTAGAAATCTAGATATCTTCACCTAGATTTCCGACAGTTATAAGCCCGGATTTCTTATTTTACTGATCTTTTTTAATCATCTGGCTATTTATATTATTTTTCTCATACTTCTATGGGTTTCTCTTCTATTTCTAAAAATCTAAATTATTCTGATCTATTCTATCATGTCAGACCATAGGATCACTATGATCTTAAGTGGGTTAAATAATTAGCTTATTTGGTTCAATACAATCAGGGTCATTGCAGAAAATAGAGGGGTTTGAGATTTCATCAACCCTAATCTTCCTACTGAACCTATTCTGCCAACCAAACCGGTATATCCTAAAATCGAGGATATTAGGAAAGAGGCTAATTCTGTTCTAGCCCTAACCCCTAATAAAAGAGAGCTTCTTAGGGACTGCCAAAGAGATTATGAGTTTAGGATCAGAGAATATGATTATATAACTAAGGGTTTAATCCTTATTATTATAACTATTCAAAACTCAATCTTTTACTCTAATAAGCAAGCCATTCTACCTGCCAAAACTGCTTATCAGCAGCTTAAAATCCTCATGCAAAAATTGGCATCATCAACTGAATCCTGAAAATGCAATATAATATGTCGATACCATGATCTTAGAGCTCAGGCAATGAAATACCCTATCGAAACTTATATTTCTATGTAGAAAAATCTATACTCTAAAGCTCTAGAACTATAGATCAGCGAGGTTAATTCACTAATTAAAGCTCTATATAATTTTCTGGAAGCAATCTCAGGACTTTAACTCTACTTCTCAACTCTATAGCAAGACAAATTGGCTGAAAAATCTGAAAACAATAAACTGATTTTATTATTTTTCAATATAACCAAGCGCCTACGTGACCACGTTAAACTCAATTCTATAAAGAAATCAGTCAATCAATCAAGGATTGCATATGCAACTTTAAAAGGTATATTAGACTCAGGACAAGTACGAGACAGTTCTAAAAAGGCTAATTGCCCCTGCCAATCCGAGCCAAATAAAGAGAACCATTGGTTCAAGGACTGTTTCTATATAAATCCAGTTCTAAAAAGACTAAACAATTGGTCACCTGATTCAGCTGCCCTAGAAAGATTTGAGAAGGCCAAGTAGAATCCTAAATTTAAAAGGGTATATAATATGACTATTTAAAAGTTGCAATTATCTAATTCAGAAAGTCATAAAATGACTATATCAGTCTTCCAGATCAATTGTTTTACTAATTCAGATCAAGGTTTCTATTCTAGATCTATATAGATCTACGATACTGCCTCAGATACCCATATTTGCAATAATCTATTATACTTTAGATTATATAAGTCTAGCCTATCAAAAATCTACGTAGGTGACACTTATTTAAAAATCCTAGGCTTTGGCAAAGTTGAATTCAGGCCTTTAAATATATATGGAACTGGTACTATATTTGAGCTTGAAAATTATGTCTATGTATCTAATTTTTATATTAATATATTATCAGCTTCTAAAACTAAAGCTGCAGGATTACTTCTAAATCCTAGGACTTTATGCCTCGAAACTCTAGATCAAAAGTTAATTTGTGAAATCAGAGAAGAACATGACATTTTATTAATTAAATAGCAATTTTAATACTTAAAAGATCCTGAAAAATTAGATATATCTAATTATCTTGAACATCTATCTATAGGGCAAGAATTCAATAATTTTTTAAAAACAGGCTCAGAAGTTAAACAGCAGGATGCTGTTTCTATCTCTCAGAATTTCTCAATTTCTAGATCTAGTCAATTATCTAGATCTAAGGCCTTAGCTGAATTATAGCATCTTCGATTAGAGTATTCAGGAGAAGAAGTTCTAAAGCATCTAAATAAAACAGTTAATAGTATTGAAATTAAAAAATCAGCAACTGACAAATTTAAGCTCTGCTCTATCTATTAAATATTAAATTTAAAATAGCAGATTTCCAGAAGACAAATAAATTAAGGGCTTTCACTATTTAAAACTATACATTGAGATCTAATTCATTTAAAAAGAGAGATCAAGAATATAAAATATATCAGTTATATATACTGTCTCTATTTAAAATATTATCTAG